>JADLZK010007734.1:0-218133 GCA_015847255.1 Hyparrhenia diplandra | reverse complement strand
TCGAGGTGATCCAAAAAGTTGATCAAGCATGCAACTTCGGTGGAGGTTGGAGATCAAAGGTCCCAAAGGCAAAGGTATAACCATAGGGCTTTTGATTTCACACCCAAGACACCATAGAGGGTGTGGGTGGTTATAGGATCGATAAGCCATACTATAAAGAGGGGAAAAACTTTTCGTACATATCGATCCTCCACGTGCCTTTAGGTTTCAAGTCTCATATGCATGTATTCTAACCTAAAGTGCTAACTCCGTCCTTGGTGAAATGGTTTTCGAAAAATGCTAACACATGGTGTCGAGGTGTTCTTGGCGTGTCGGCAACAAGAAACAAGTGGCGGAGAGTCGGTTTTGGAGCAAAAGGCGAGGAGCAGCGAGCGAAGCGGCAATTTTCTCGCGGCTCTGGCGTGGCCGGGACGCCTTGCGGCCAGGGAAGCGCGACCCAGGGACGCCGCAATTTGGCCGGGGCGCTTTCCCGGTGGAGTGCGTCTGGCGGAGGCATGTTTTTACGGCTCGAGGCGTCGGCGGTGGCCGGGGCGCCTGCGGCCGGAAGCATCGGTCTTGGCCGGGGACGCATCGATCGGATCGTGCGGCCGGGCGCCTGCGGGCGAGGGTCGGCAGTCGGTTTGGCTTGTCGGTTGTGGCCGGGACCCACAGCCCAGGACTCAGCGGGTGAGTCCGGTCGGTGCGTCGATCGGCCGCCGAAAGTGTGTTTTTCACCCTTTCCACCACATTTCGTGGTGTGGCCTATATATACCCCCATGGTACGTCACTTGCTCTCTCTCTTGGTCATTTTGAATCACTCCTAACATCTTTGAGCAAGCAAGCAAGCCTCCCTCCTCTCTCATTCTTGACTTGAGCTTCATTCTTGAGAGAAGAGTTGAGTTGTTCCAATAGTTCTTTAGGGCATGTTTGGCGTAGCTTCTGGAAAAATATCCGCTAGCCTCCATCGTGGAGGTGATATCCTGAAATTGTTTTGGGCCAATTTCATTTGTTTTTCCATGTCACCGCATCTAGGGCCCACACGAGAAGAAAAAAGAAAAAGTGAGCGCCTTTGTGCGGTGGCTGGAGCCGCATGCGCGCCGCTACCGACCGTGGCCGGCGGCGGTGGGGGCCAAGGCGTGCGCCCGCGCCTGCACGCCGCTCAAGCTAAGGTGGTGGTTGCGCCGAAACCACGCCGCGCCAAATCGTGCCGAGGCGGGAGGTGCGCAACGCTCAAAGAAGAGGGTGGGCGGTGCTCACGCGGGAGGTAGGTGGCCGCTCGGGGAGAGGTGCATGCGGTGCTTGGGTGGAGGTGCGGGAGAAAGCTATACTGGTGCGAGGAAGAGGGAAAGAAATAAAATAAGCGGCCATTTTTCCACTAATGAGTGGCATTGGTGGGTAATTTCTCCCAACTCTACCGACCGATTTGAGAACCCCTTGGAGAGGTACTCCACCAAATACACGGATTTGGGGTATGCACCACCATTCTTTTAAGCAGATCCGCGATGGAGTTGCTGGAGCTGAGACTATTTGGCTAGAGTAGAGCTAGATTTTAAAATCTGGTTCTACTTGGAGGTGTACCAAAGACGCCCTTAGTGTGTTTCTGGCCTTTTTCATGCGTGAGTTGTAGTGTGTTTCTAGCCTTTTCATGCGTGAGTCTTCCTGTGAACTAGAAGTCTGAGTCCTGGTTCTCACTAGCTCATCAGGCTCATTGAAACCTATGGTTAGTTTGCACGCACGAGGCTAGTACCAGTGGCGCCATTTGGCTCATCTGGTGATCTCTCTTTTTCTTTTTATTCTTGAACATGCACAATTGAAAATTAGCTAGGCCACGAATTGGTTCACACAGTAAAATTTATGATAAAATGTGTTGGTTGGAGTCTAGATATCGAATGTCTGGGGATAACTTTTCTTTTTTGACAAACACAAATATATAGATGAGTTTAAAGATAACGGAAGGGGCGGACAAAAAGCTCGTTGAGCTGGTTGGGGCTTGCTACAAAAGTGCTCTGATTGGACCTCGCTTTTCTTTAAAATGAAAATGGCTAGATTTGGAATGCTTTCGACTTCAGCTCGAGTCGTCAGGCTCGGCTCGTTAAGCTAAGCATGAAGTAGGGTCGGTCTCAAACAATTCAGGATACTTTGATAAATGAGATTATGAAACTTTTTATTTTTTAAAAAAAAAGCTCGAAAAACCGCAGTTGGCTCGGCTAAATATCTGACCCTCGCTGAGAAAGCAACATCTATCCTGAACCATGCATGGATGGGGTTTGCCAACGGTGCCGCCGAATCAGTAGGAAATCTGGAGAGAATTTAGCTGTTGCCGCCTTTAAATTAGGAAATCAGGTTGAATGGAACTCGAAGCAACTGCCGAAAGCACTCCCAGGCGCGCTTTCCTCGCCACCACCTCTCCCCTCCTCCAACGAACACCCCGCGACGCGACGCGAGCACGACGATTTCCCGCCGCAACAGACCAAACGAACCCACCACCCACTCGCCTCGGTGGTGCCGCTATCACATATTTCCCTTTCCCTCCGCAGCTCCGCTTCAGGGGATTTTTCTGGTGGAGAGACAATCTCAAATTGCTGGATAAATTTAAAAGCATGGCAATTACTACAGTTGCTGATGGTGCCTCATGTTACTTCTGGCTGGATCAGTGGAATGATGAAATCCTATGTCATACTTATCCACACCTTTTTTTCATACTGTAAGAATGCCTTTCTGTCAGTTAAACAGGTTCAGGGTGAAACGAATGATTTGAATTTATTTCATCTACCTCTCTCAAATGAAGCTTATGAACAGTATCAGATCTTCCATAATCAAGTACAGAATCTTCAGCTTCAAGATGAGCATGACCACTGGGTTTATAAATGGGGCTCTAGTCATTTCCTCTCAAGGCAGGCTTATAAGATTCTAATTGGCCATATTGAAGCACATTCCTGTTATAAGTGGCTGTGGAGAAGTGCTTGTCAAAATAAAAGAAAATTCTTTTTCTGGTTGTTTCTAAAAGACAGACTGAGTACAAGAGAGCTTTTGCGAAGAAAGAACATGTTCCTGCCAAGCTATTTGTGTGTTCATTGCTTCCATGATAGTGAGTAATCTCTGCATCACCTCTTCTTCGATTGCCCTTTTGCCCAGGCTTGTTGGTATTCACTGAATTTGTTTATTCCAAGCTCAAATCAAACCGAGACTATTCTGGAAGCTTTCAAAATCCAGATAAATCAGCCTTTCTTTATGGAAATTGTGATTACAGCTTGCTGGTCAATTTGGACATGCAGAAATAATGTCATCTTCAGAGGCACCCCCCATTCTCTTCAGCGATTCCGTTCCATCTTCAAGGAAGAATTTGCCTTAGTTTTACTAAGAGCCAAGCAACGTTATTTACCTGCAATAGTTCCATGGCTAGACAACTTTGTGTAATCTTGCTTATTTTCTTTGTTACCTTCTTTGTCTCGTGATACTTTTGTATGGAACTCTTTTACTTTGTTTAATAAAAGCACAGTAGGGGTGTGCACCCCTCCTGTTTTCCCTCAAAAAAATAAGATCATGACACTTTTTTTAAAAAGCTCGAAAAAACCGCAGTTGGCTCTTGACTCGGCTAAATATCTGACCCTCGCTGAGAAAGCAACATCTATCCTGAACCATGCATGGATGGGGTTTGCCAACGGTGCCGCCGAATCAGTAGGAAATCTGGAGAGAATTTAGCTGTGGCCGCCTTTAAATTAGGAAATCAGGTTGAATGGAACTCGAAGCAACTGCCGAAAGCACTCCCAGCCGCGCTTTCCTCGCCACCACCTCTCCCTCCTCCAACGAACACCCCGCGACGCGACGCGAGCACGACGATTTCCCCGCCGCAACAGACCAAACGAACCCACCACCCACCCGCCTCGGTGGTGCCGCCATCACATATTTCCCTTTCCCTCCGCTCCGTCTCCCCTGCCTCGGTCCACCACTCCCCACACCGAATCCGCGCCGGCCGGCGGCGATGCGGTGGGACGCGGCGGAGGCGGAGGCGGCGCTGGAGCGGATCTGGGACCTCCACGACCGCCTCAGCGACGCCATCCTCGCCGCCTCCCGCGCGCACCTCCTCCTGCCCGCTCCTCGCCTCCTCCCGCACCGTCCGCGCCCAACGCCAAAGGGACCTACCGCGTCGGCGGCGGTGGCGGTAGGAATGGCTGCGTCTTCGTCAAGGGTGGCGGCGGCGGCGGCGGCGGAGATGGCGATGCGCTGGCCGCCGCCGCGGAGGCGCTGGCCGAGGCCAGGAGCCTGCACGCCATCCGCTCCGCGCTCGAGGACGTCGAGGACCACCTCGAGTTTCTACACGTGAGGCTCCTGCTCCCCTTCACTTCCACCCCCACTCTGCTCTGCTCCCTCGAGGGATAGAGCATTCATTCATCCTAGTCCCAGCTGTTCTAGGGTTTCGCGCGGTTGGTGTTGTGAGTTAATTCTGGGAGGTTAGGACCACGGCTTCTGTGACGAATGGTTGGGGGCTGCTTTTCGGAGCCGCCTGTTCGCGCGTTGTTCTCGTGATTGCGGGTCCTTGCGTTCAAACGATTCAGGCATGGCAAATTTGCGACTCCTCATTGCCAATAATGCCCATGCCTGTGCTGCTTGTTATGTGGCCAGTTGATCCTTCATTTTCGAACAGAAATTGGATGGTTGTGGTCCACAATGACCACTTATTTTAATCGTGTATAATGCTTATATGCTATTCTGCTGGTAGAAACTGAGTTGCTGCTCAACATCTAATTATCTATTCGACTAGGTGGGCTGTTAATGTTTTGCCATGATTCCAAATATGTATTTCTTATTTATTATGTAGTCTTCAGGTCGTGGCTAACAAATAATTGGCCACTTGCGAATGGTTAGGTGCAGATATCTCAGTAGCCATGTGGATGTTAAGGGTGTGGTAGTAGTCCACATGGATTTTGTTGCCTTTCCATTGCTTGCTCTCTTTATGGTAGGTGTCATCTCGATGCTAGTTGGTGCAGAATATTAGTATCTTATTTTATAGTTGATTGTTACTTTGTGCAAGTACAAAGCATAGGGGCACCAAATTACTTTCAAAAAAAAAAAAAAAAAAGCATAGGGGCACCATTACTATGTACAAACTTTCTTGTCTTGTGGTGTAAGGACTTAGATCACTTCTCTGTTAAATTAAATCTGTTTTACCATTTTACCTAAATGAGTTCTCAAATGTTTAAGAAAAAAGTCACGACAAGAAAGCTGCCCACTTCCAAGGAATAGTGGATTTAATAGACATTTTCGTGCATATGGCTTATTGACATTTCCTAGTGCCATGGCTTTTTGTTAACTTAGATTTACTTGTTCCTGTTAAGTATTTTATGAGATCTATTTCTCACTTGTGTTAATCTTGCTTCACAGACTGTTCAATCACAACAGCGGGCTGAGCGTAATGCTGCAATTGCTAGACTGGAGCAAAGCCGTCTAGTCCTTGCTATGAGGTTGGCAGAACATCAAGGAAAGAAGTATAGAGTCATCGATGAGGCCTTGGCATTTGTTGGTGAAGTGAGTGACAAGAGTCAATTTATCTCACCTGAAGATGTCCGTGCTACCCATAGCCTATCAGAGGATAATGCAGAGGACAACAGGGGCAATGGTTCAAGGATCATGTCAAATGTGTTATCGTGCAGTTTGTCATTAGCGAAGAATTCATTTCGCCTAGACAAGATTGGTGGTGCTCTCGGTAACGCTGCAGTGTTTGCAGTTAGTATGCTTGCTTTCTTGCAGCTGCATCAAATTACATTTGGAAGTAAAGCTCCAGCCATGGAATACAGGAAGAGAATCGAGTACAATTTTCAATCAGGAAGCTCACAACCAAATGGGAAAGGAAAACTTCTGGAGGTTTACCTAGCTAGAGGCTGAATAATTATTAGATCACGCTGTTAGCTGTACAGAGTTTTGACCAAAGTTTAAATTTGTGGGTTTTGTTAGGGCACTGATCATTCTTTTATGACGGACTGAACCCTGTTTCATGCAACTAGGAACTGGCTGTCCGATTCTTTTGGATGGATTTGAAGGATACCACGTATTGTGTCTCGAATTGTAAATGGGTGCTTAGAGATGGATTGTTTGTAAACCATGTTCAAGCTAACTTGAACTGCCGTTTTCATTCAGCCTCTACTTTCTTGCCAGTTTTGATCATATTCATTCTAGAAAAAGACAGCTTGTCGTTGTGAGTCTTGAGGTGTGTTCATGGTTCGTTTACTTGTGTGACAAGTTTCAGATTTGTTGGGGGGCTACAGTATGAGCACATGCGATGCATGCTTTTAATTGAGGGTACTGACGTTATTTGCTTTCACTGCTTTGCTTTGTTGATTTCTTGTCTGGTCATATTTGGTGCAGAAGCTTCTTTTGCCCTACTGTTTTCCTTTTCCAGATGTACCAGTATCCAGCTTTCTTACTTTGGCCATTGCTCTACCTGACTCATCCATGCTCCTCCAACTGGCCGGTTGCACTTTTGTGCCATTGGTGTCTGCTCTGTTCACTCCTGCAATATGTGAGGTTGCTACATACTCAACAGTAAGTGCTTTTTAACTTTGCATTTTCATGCTCATTACATTTAATTGTCATACACATACGGAATTTGCAATGATTGTGGAGGTTTAGGTGAGTCATTAAAAATGCTGTTATATGTGTAGTCACTTATTGTCATGAGCTTAACACGAAATAAGTTGTCTGTACTGTACATTGATGAGTACAGACTAATGATAGTATCAATCATTTCACTTTTTTGTTGAAAATTTGCCTTCATGTTGTGTCGGAACAAAGAGATTTTTGTGCTTTGTTTTGCCCTTATCTTTTCTCGAATTTGAAGCTGATAAAGTGAAAGGAAATCCTACAAGGAATAAAGGTCTTGTCTCACACTCGTTAAGCTCGAAATAAACAACCTCTCTTTGGATGAGATAAAGGTCTTGTCTCACACTCGTTAAGCTCGAAATAAACAACCTCTCTTTGGATGGGAGTGGGGGGTGAGCATTTGAGGTAGTGGTGTACGAGGTGAAACGTAAGGGATGATGCGGCTCTTCACTCTGCAGGTTTGGGCTGTGAATACGGGTGAGGATCAATTTTCAACAGAGACTCTTCAGTTCGGCTGCTGCATAGCAGACACTTGTAGTGGTGGGATCCATGGATGACGTAGTTTTACGAAATCGTAGAAAAATATACTAATGGAGTTCTCCTATTTAGTTAGTTATAATAGCGTCACGACCATTTATTGGGCTAGTAGCATTTTTTGCTTCTCCAGTCTCATCGTTTGTTCTTGTTTTGTTTTGGCTTGTTTCAGAATTCTATTGAATCAGCTGGATCAAACCGCATAGCAGCGAATCTGAAGGAAAAACGACAGCACGCCATTGGACCACGTCGTCCGATTGACGTTGAGCGTGCCCAATGCAGGCAGCGTTTCCAGATAAAAAAAATAGCATTTCCAGAAAATTCAGAGTCTGTTTAGCTGCCCTTCTCTCGGCTTATTTTTTTCACACGGTACTGTTAAATCAGCCGGCTTGTTAAATCAGCTCCGTTGGCCGTTGCCAGTGTATTCGGACACGGGTCACTAGCCTAGCCTTTGTCCCCGGCATGAATCGCCTCCGCCGCTCCGCTGCATCCTGCACAATCTGTCCGGTGGCCGCACGCTGAGGTCCTGAATGGCTCCACATCCACCATGCTGCGAGCTCCCTTCCCTGCCTGCTCCTACTTCTCATCCCCGTGCCTGCCTGCCGCCACCCGTCGCCCGCGCAGAACCTGTGTCCGTGCCAGCGCCACGTAAGATGCACACGATGCAAAAAGGCCAGCGACACCAGTGCTGCTGCACAGCCTCACGCGCCCCCTATGCGGCTTCCGGCACCACAGAGCGCACCGGTAAGCGCTGCCTAGCAGACGGTGTACCACATGGACGGCCGACGGCGTCCAACAGCTGCTCGAGGAAATTCCAGCAAGGTAAAGTGCTCTCTCGATGGTTAATGTTTATAAGAGTTGTAGCCGAGTAGCACTTCCAGAGATAATCTTGGGTGAAACGTAGAAATGTGACTTTGATTCAAGGGAGCATGATGCAAGCTTGCTGAGGATCACTTGCTTAATTCTGAATACAAAGTTTTACATTCATAACTTTGATTGATCATTGGTCAAGCAAAAAAGTTTACCTGGTTGTCTTTCCAATGTTATGTTCTATACAATTTTATCTACTTAACTCAATCAATGTATAATTGCATATACAACCAACCATACTTTTCTCTGAAAGTTATAAGCTTATTTTGGTGTGCCAAATTTTCTAAAAACTTATGGGATCGTCCATGTGAATTAAGTGTTATAATCTTGTCAATATCATTGATTCGATTGGCATCTATCCTCCTCGCCCATGCCAACTGCTAGCTTTATCTATTCAATCAATTCAAGTAACTGAGCTGAGCCTACCAAGGATCAAAAGTCATTTCGTTCAGTAATAGAGCTGAGCCTCCAGCTTCAGCGCTCTTCAGTGTTCCCACCGTGCGACTGTCCACTGCTAGCGCCACAATACCGGCTGTCCTCTGCCAGCTTCACCTTGATGCAAAGTAGGAAGCAGTTCTGTGGTTCAGAAATAGACCAGTTGATTAGAGTAATTTATTGCAGAACCATAAAAATAGATTATACTTGCAAAAGGCAGCAATCCAGAAAATCGAAGCGGTCGCTTCAAATGTGAATAAAATCATAATGGAGGAGCTAAAGTAGGAATATTATTTTCAGATTACCTGCAAATTGATGTCAAGCCGCCAAGGGAAGGATTGAATTTATGAAACCAATATGCAGAAGCACAGTAAATAAGTAATTGACGCAGAAAAGAGCCGTAGTTGAACAAGCGGTGGTGCCGGCTACATTGATCAGCAGCATTTGTTAACAGATTGCCAGTTGGGAATTTAGGCAGAGAGCACAGGTGTTAGTGTGTTATTACCTTGTCGATCTTCATCAGTATGTAGCCAAAAGCCAGGCAAGTAGAGTTATAGCAGGCCTTGTTTCTTTTGATTTCTAGCACTGCCTTCCTGAGGCACAACAATTACTTTTCTGATTAGCCATTGCAGTGAATTTGGACGCCCTTGCTTGGGTACTGATCTGAATTGTTTAGGAGATCCAGCGATCCTTGAAGGAGAGGCAGGGACTGCTGAACTGAGGTCCTTGGACTCGGTATTGTTCCCTCAGGCTATAGATTTCAGTGCTGAATGTTTGTATCGTATACACCTATGTAGAGGAGAAGGAAGGCAACCAACTTAATTTACAGGTCTAGAAACACCATAGTAATTGCTGCAGAAATAAGATGTTAACTACTGTAATGCTCCATAGATCGTTGATATGTTAATATGGAAATAAGCAGTGTAGTGTACCTTGTCAGTCTTCATTAGTAGTCCTCCTTGGTAGGTTGGCTTTTACTTCTATATCTGGCCGTGTTCCTCTTAATTGTTGGCATTCCTCGTAAAGCTCTGGGCAGCAATTAGATATGCTTAGCCATTGCAGTGAGTCGGGGAAGCCGTCCTTGGGCAGCGACCTGATTCTATGTGACACAGAGATCTGTAAACGCGTTAGAGAAGAGAGACGATGCAACCCTTGAGGAAGTGACTGCAGAGCCCTGCAATCATGAATGCCTAGGACTTCAAGGGAGGTGAGGAGCTGAAGTGCCTGCTCCTGCTCTTCTGTGAAGCTCTCCACCCGCCAATCATACCAGAACGTAAATATTGGAGGGTAGCAGAGAGGCGGGTGCAGATGGGAGCAACAAGCACCGCGGAGATGGTGCCCACTTCAAGGCTTACCAGATGGAAGGAAGTTGTCGGCATTGTTTTGGTCCTTGACACCTGCTATAGAAATAGAGTAGGGCCTCGGTTTCACCATCTTCTCTCCAATTCAAATGCTGTGGGGATCTCCCCACGCCTTTTTGCTTAAAAACGCCGAGTAGGGGCTTACCCGCCACGGCCCCTCTCCTCGGATTTTCACCCGCTTCTTCAACTCCTCGCTTGCTGCCGGATCCACACACACCAGGCCTCCGCGCCGCCGATCTCTATATCGAGGCGGCAGGGCGCAAAGGAGGTGGTGGAAATGAAGGGAAGGACCTGGTCGGGTTGGGCTGATCGGAGTTAGGGGCAAAGAAAAGAAGGGTCGATGAAGAGGTCAAGAGGGCACCACAGACATGTCATCAAGCACAAAGCACAACATCGCCGAGGTCTGAAAATTAACTTGAGAGACCCGACATGTCTGCGCGTATGACCCCGCATATCCGTGAACCTCGGCCGAGCGGCCCGAAATCTCTCGGAAATCTCAGACATGTGCATGTGTGGAGTGCCAGCCAGATATGTTTGGGGTGCCTTGCGGGGCTCTCTAAATATCCGAAACCTCACTCGTCTACCATTCCCTCTCGCAAGGAACTTTCATGACAGTTTACTTGGTTGATTGACTAGATAACCTTGTCGATGGTTGCTGCTACGCAAAAAACTTCAAAATTTGAATGGTGAAAGAAGATCTCCCAAAGACAAGTATTCAAAATAGAACATCCAACATGCCTACCTGGTTTCAACATATATAGACATATATGATGTGTTTGGAAAGTATTCACGATAGCGCGCCCCCACACCACCCCCGACCCACACATGTGTACCTGGTTTCATGGCGGCACATGCTTGATTTTTGGTTGCAGTAAGCAGAACCGCATAGATACACATGGTGTGTTTGAAAGTACTGAACACCAAGGAGGTGAGGTCAGGACTGAATCTGATATGATACCACACACCTCATTTGATAATCAAGAGGCTTACGCACAAACTGTTACATATATGTCGAATACCGAGATTTATCAATATGTATGATCCCATTGTTAAGTAGAAACTGAATTTTCTTTTGATATGTTAGTACTTTCTTTCATACTAGTATGGTTGAATAATTTGTGTATTGTACTATTAATCAAACAGCACAGTATATACCAATGCACAAAGCACAAATCCACTAATCTAAATTCATCAGAAATCCAAGGACTCAACAGATATCTGATACAAGCAGCTGAAACTCTCGCCTAAACAGATGAGACATGTTCCAAAAAAAACAGATGAAACGTAACATATCTTTTGCTTGCAAACAATTGTCAAGCAATTGCGCAAAGTAGGCAAAAGGATCATGCTTATCCCCGCTAGTCATCAGTTCTGCATCTTTATCTTCCTCTGTGATCCCCCTGCATCTCGCTTATTTCTGTTGGCATCACGTGATATCTCGATGTGGCCCTTTTCTCTCGATATTGTTGTACTCGAACACCGCAGGTAGCTTGGATGAAAGCTTGATTGTCACTTGCTGAGACAGGGTATACGCCTTGCATAAGGAGCTCATGTACCTCAGGCCAAAGGTCCGTGAAACATTTTCTTTCATCTTTACCCTATATACAGTGCAGCTTCTTTTGACTGCATTGATACAAACATGACCCACTAACTAGTGCATATACACGTAAAGAGGATCCATTCTACAATATTTCTTAAATTAGTAGTTGAATGGCAGGGGATACTAAAGATGTTACTCCATATGATAAATTTATAGGATAAACAGATGATAATATGCACCGCAGACCTCCACCCGTGATCTTACAGTTGAGAAAGAAATAAGCAAATGTAATCAACCAAATGAAGAGTCATGTTCCGCTTTATGAATATGTAGACAAATTAACAAATCTAGTTATAGAGACTAAACTAATATTCCCTATACAAAAGAACAACATTAGCAAACAAAGTGAATTAGCAACTCAACACGGTATAGTGAGACAAGGAAATTCCAAGGCAGTACATGTGTATGCATGTTCAGCTAATCTAGTGTCTACCCACCAGACAGGCTAAAAGGTAACCTAACCAAGAATGCACACTTGCTAACAATATTAGGGCATTAAGAATTGACAACACATCACAGATATGATTGTTCACTGCATTTCATGTTACAGTCAACAGATATTCAGAGGATGATTTCCATTCCAATTTGAGGGGCTAAGAGGGTCAAACCAGAAGGTACCTTGTCAACAGTTTGGATCAGCTGGCATTCGATTTTTAAATACCCATGTATTCCATCAGTGAAGAACCGGACACGGCGCTTATCCACTGAGATACAGACAAAAGCTACAGCAGGAGATGAAAATGGTTCAAGGTACAGAACTAGAATCCTCCATGCGCAATATTAACAGCTAGCCTTATAATACCTTCTCAAAAAAAAAAAAACAGCTAGCCTTATAACCAGGAGAAAATCTATGTACCAGTTTCCATGTCGGTGAGGCTGCTGAGCCGGTTGCAGATATGCATAAACTTAGCAGAGGGCATGCGGATTATGGCCTCGTACTGAAATTCCTGGTATTCCGGAATGGGGACGGGCACGTCGTTGACACTCACGAAGTTCAACTTAAAATTCTGAATCACACTACCGTCTGTTCATTTCCACAGACCCAAAATCAGCACAGGGTCAGGGCAAAGAGCAGCTAACGTAAAAGACGTGTGGGTCCCGAACTTACCAGGCGACTTGAACTTGATGACAACGGCCTCGACCCCGTCCTGGGCCTCGATGGTGATGATGTCGCCGTTGTTGGCGGGCGGAAGCCTTGGCCATGTCGGGCGGATCGAGCCCATGGAGAGGCCGTCGTTGTTGCAGATGTAGGGATTGAAGGCCTTGGAGCGGAGTTGGAGCACGACAAGCGCGAAGCAGCAGGTGTCCGTTGCTTGGAGCTCAAGACCCGTGCTGGAAAACTCGAAGTTGGCCTTACTGAACAGGCCGCTGAGGCTGAGCACCTCCAGGAGATTCTTGAGGAAGGTCGCCTCCTCCATCCGCAGCTCCAAGACCGGGGGACTGTATAGGGGAGGGGCGGGAGGATCTGAAGAATCTGACATCATGTGATATCTTATGTAGCCCATCTTTGCGGTCTTGTGCTCGAACACCGCAGTTAGGTCGGACGAAAGCTTGATTGTCACTTGATCAGACAGGGTAGACACCATGGAGAAGTTCTTCAGGTACCTCAGGTCAAAGGTCAGGGAAATCTTTTTTTCCATCTCTATACAGGTAGCTTCATTTGGCTGCATTGATAGAAACATGACCCATTAACTAGTGCACATACGCATAAACAGGATCCATTCAACAATTTTCTTAAAATAGTAGTTGAATGGCACAAGATATAAAGATGTTACTCCATTTGATGGAACCAATTGAAATTTATAGAACAAAAAGATGGTAGTCTGCACTGCAGACCTCCACCCAGATCTTACAGTTAAGAAGGAAATAAGCAATAACTAAAAAGCAAACGCCAAATTCAATCCTATTTACCTATACTACCAATGTAATCAACCAAATGAAGAATCATGTACCGCTTTATGCATATGTAGACAAATTAACAAATCCAGTTATACAGACTAAACTAATACTCCCAACACAGAAGAGCAACATTAGTGAGACAAAGACATTCTAAGGCAGTATATGTATGCATGTTCTGCTAATCTAGTGTCTATCTGCCAGCCAGGCTAAAAGGTAACCTGACCAAGAATGCACACTTGCTAACAACATTAGGGCATTAAGAATCGACAACACATCACAGATATGATTGTTCACTGCATTTCATGTTACAGTCACAAACAGAGGATGATACACATTCCAATTTGAGGGGCTAAGAGGGTCAAACCGGTAGGTACCTTGTCATCATTTTGGGTCTGCAGGCAGACAATTGTTGATGACTTGAATTTTCCATCAGTGGAGAAGCTGACACGGTCCTGGTCCACTGAGATACAGACAACAGCTACAGCAGGAGATGGAAATGGTTCAAGGTAGAATCCTCCATGCGCAACAGTAACAGTTAGCCTTATTAATCAACAGGATAAAATCTATGTACCAGTTTTGCCGTCCCCGGTGTCCCAGAAGCTGCTGAGCTTGTTGCAAAAATTCATAAACTTGGCACGGGGCATGCGGACTATGGCATCGTACAGGTATTCCGGGTTTTCCGAGATGTCGACGGGCATGA
Organism: Hyparrhenia diplandra; assembly: GCA_015847255.1. NCBI lineage: Eukaryota > Viridiplantae > Streptophyta > Magnoliopsida > Poales > Poaceae > Hyparrhenia > Hyparrhenia diplandra. The sequence continues at coordinate 204,158 of JADLZK010007734.1, read as the reverse complement.
AATCAAAATCCAAATCCGAAATCACAGCACCCTCTGTTCATTTCCACAAACCCAAAATCAGCACAGGGTAAGTACAAAGAGCAGCTAGCGCAAAAGACATGCGGGTCCCGAACTTACCTGGCGAGTCCAACGAGATGGTAATGATCTTTCTGCCATTCTCGTACTTTGATGGTGACGATGTCGTCGTTGTTGCCGAAGCTGAAAGCCTTGGTCATGTCGGCGAGGTTCAGGCGCACGGATAGGTCGTCCATGTCGGCGAGGTTCAGGCGCACGAAGAGGTCGTCCAAGTCGGCGAGGTTCAGCGCTCGGAGAGGTCGCTCGCCGCAGATGTAGGGATCGGGCCCTTGGAGCGGAGTTGGAGCACAACGAGCGGGAAGTCGCTGGTGTCCGTTGCACGGAGCTCGAGGCCCGTGCTGAAGAACTTGAAGTCGGCAGTAGTGAACAGTTCGCTGAGCACCTCCGAGACATTCTTGAGGAAAGACGCCTTCTTCATCCGCAGCTCCAATACGGTGTTTGTGTTGGAGTCCATGACCCGGCGGCGGCGGCGGAGTCGGAGTCCATGGCCGGCGGCGGCGGCGGCGGCGTAGGGGAAGAGGGGCGGGAGAAGATGCGGTCGAGCTAGCACCGGACGCCCGGCTTCAACGCCGCGTCCGAACGCAGCTCTGTACCGTCGGATTGAAGCTGCCCGATCTGACGATTCCACCACTTTCCAATCAAAAGCCCGCGAACCAATACGAACTGAGGCTTGCAACGCAAGCGGGAAGTCGCAGAAACGGTCCCGTGCTGCGCGCCGCCATCCTACCACGCCGCCCGTCAACTCCGCCCTGCCATCCCGCCTCGCCGTCCGTCCCCCGCCATAACGCCGATCATCCTGGAATCGAGCTCCGGTGAGATGGGAAACGGGCCCGTGCTGCGCCGCGGAGGTGAGTATGTGGTGGACCTGTTGCTTGGGACGACGGCGTGGGAGCCAGGGGCTGCCGCTTAATTCCGGCGTGGTGCTGGTGCTCTTGTGACTCGGGGTGGCTGCTGCTCTCTGGTTCTCGAGGGGATTTGAAGGGTGGATTTTGCGGGTGTTGCTTTGCTTCAAACTCCTATGCTTGGTGCTAAGTCACCGTGTTCCCGGGTCGACCGGGTCGAGGAACGGGGACGAGGAACGTGGTACGCTGATTTTCAATAGCATGGAACGAGAGGGGTATACATCTTCAGCACGTTCCATGTTAAGTTGGGACGACTTCCCGGAACGACGTCAAGGAACGTCGGCGGCAGAGAAGCAGGGCATCCATGTTAAGTCGTGATTCATCTTCTCCCAGCGTCGTTCCAGATTATATCATGCAACCTTCTCCATCATCGCGTATTTGCATGCATGGCAGGACCGTGAGATTAGCAGATTAGCTTATGTCCTTTCCTTTCTCTAGCTTTCTATTTTTAGCACCACAAATTCAGTTTGTTTCCTCGGGGTCGAGTTCCACCCTCGTCCCAGGATTGGTCCCGGCGCGTCCCCGTCCCTCGATTGGGAACGAAGTTCCCGGGACGAGGAACGCTGCCTCGTTCCCGTTCCACGGTGACATAGGCTTGGTGCGATGTGCTGCTGCAATGTGCTTGCTATGATGTGCTGCCGCTGCATGTAGTCTAGGTGTTTGATGAAATGTCAATGCAAGCTGACAGATCTATTACATGCTAAATCTCCGTGTGTGTTGGAGTTGCAGCACTGTAAGCTTAGTGCTTAGATCTATTATTAGTTCCCCAACCTTATTTAGCACTGAAGCTCTTTGTTAGTGAAGTGATGTCAAGCTAGGTGGACCGTGCCACTACGGTTGCCGTTCTTTTAGCCTGCAGCAGCCACTACAGGCAGCTGACAATGACCACCCGTGTTGATGCTCAATGTTTCACTTCAACAGTGGTGACATGAAAATTATGAACTGTATTTTTGTGTGGTGCTTACTTCTCTATGCTGTTGCACATTTATTTTCTGCTGACTAAATCTAGCTATTTTGTTTCAAAACAGGCTGCACTTGATACAGAGGTATAAACTCTCATTAATGGTAATGTCCTGACATCAATAGCTGTTCGTGTTCAGCCTGCCTACCAGTCATAGTGGTATGCCTTGTTCTTTCTTAAACAGTATATAGTCTACTACCTACATCCTTGAAAAAAATACGGAATCCAGTTCGTGTTATGCATAAGATTGTTTACACTGCATATTTACACAACGAGTTTGCAACTCGAAAAAATGAAACACATTGAATGTTCAGTAAGCTTTGTCTTGCTATTTCTTTAAAAAAAATACAATATAGCAGTATATTTATGTTCTTGAAAAAAAATGAAGCTAAAGCATGGTCCCTTGTGGCCTAAATATTGTGTCACGCCTGCCTCACGGGGTCAGTTCTTTCATATATATAGCACAATATGGTTTGATTGTTTTGAGAAAATAATAGTTTTCCTGCCAATTTTGTGCTTGCGATAGTGTGTCCCGAGATGTCTCATCTGCTCTCCAACGTCGAGTTCCCCCCAGGGCATCGTCCCCCACCGATTGTTGAGGGCCGTGAGGCAGATCTATGGTTAGAGGGGCACAAGGAGGGCTCAAGTTGCGTCTATGGCGGATTGGATTCTCGTGTTGCAGTGGCAAGGGGCAAGGAGGAGTGTTGGTGACAAACCCTTCTTCTTCTTCAAAACAACATGTAAGATGTACATCTATAACCCCATGTCGCAAATTCCTTGTGTTGTGTTGTTTGATGCTTCAAATCTCTGAATATCAACAATTGGGAACCATGCACTTGCAGTAGATGGTCATAATGTGTTGCTGTGATACCCCCATTTTGTAGTTTCTAGTAATGTGTATCACATCTGGAATGAAATGTCAACTAAACGAAGTCGATTAATCAAAGACCAGTTCCAGCCCAGATTGTGTTGCTTGTCCATCTTTTCCATAGGCAATGTTTGCCCTTATCGTGTCATTAAACAAAGCTAGTTCTTGACTAACCAGGCCCATTTGTTGCCTCAACCACCTAAGCTAGAACTTCTGTATGTCCACACACCATCCAGTAGTATATGGCCTACATCCGGGTCATAGAACCTCACGAAGCCCTGTTTTCATATCGTATTATCGTTCCTAGTCGTAAGACCCTCGATAAGAACGATAAGGAAGATTAGTCGTCCTTATCGGACGATTAATCGGTTTGATCGGCTTATCGGACAAATTTATCGTCCCGATGCCCGATGACCTTATCGACCTTATATATACTATATATATATGATGTAAATATATGTGATTTGACCTGATCTGTGACAATTTGCACCACATACTCCTTCCCAACCTTGTTAATTTGTTCCTCTAACAAGTAACAAGTCTGCTAACATAGAAGCACTTGCTACCTGACTTGAAGCGTCAACTGAACCTAAGAAGAATGTTCCAGCTGGGCTGTTGGCAAGAAAGTTGATGAGATGACGCTTGCTAGTGTCGGTCCATCCATCGACATTATTGTGCAGCCATATTCCTTCCAAGCTTCCTCATGCTTCTTTCTCAAATCTTACGTCTTGTTCACTTTGCCCTCTCAAGAAGTGGATTTCTAATCTCATGGTATGAAGGTGAGCGATACCGGGATCATATTGCCCAATGGACTCAAGCATAATCTCCCCGCTTCTTGAGTTAATAACATTTAATGGTATTCCATTCTCATAACCCTAGTGGTCACCGAAGGTTGAGGATAAGGTTACTTGCTTTCGATCACTCTCACTAGTAGTCACTCCTCACTCTTCTCTAACCCTAGTGGGCCTTGGGCCGAGACTTCGAAACCAGCCCAACTTATCGTCCCGCACAACTTATCGGACGACTAATCGCGGATTTATCGTCCCTAATGGGGACGACTAATCGTTCGATCGCTCAAAAACCGATCGAACGACCTTATCGAAAAAAGCGCAGATCATGATAAGGGCGACTAATCGCGATTAGTCGTCCGATATGAAAAACAGGGCTTTGAAGCAATGAAATTGCCGTTGATTTGCCACTACCACTCTCTCCAACAAAGCGCCAACAGTCTGAAAACAAATACTAGAATTGTTATACTTGTAATCATAAACATTAACTTCGATACAGGATTTATACATTCTCCAAAGAAAAAATAGGATTTATATGTTAGAAGATCACTTGCCTTTCCAAAGATGAATTGTCAAGCAAAGGTCCCGGAAAATCTGAACATCCGGCCTGGTTGGATACCCGGAAGCTAACATGCTGGAATTTGATATTTCCTCGTAGTGTCTCAACAGTAACCCCTGCATCCTCACTCGGGTCTATCCTTGATTTTCGGTCTACAATTGCAAATATAGAAGATGCAGCTGATTTTGCTTTGGAAGAATCCGATGTAAGGGTACTTGATTGTGACACTCCAATTGCCGCCATTGCAAGAGCAAGAAAACCTGCATATAGAAGGACAAAGTTTTAGATATCTTCATTGGAAAGCTACACGATACTTACTCCAAATCACCTTTAAAAACGGATAACCCAAACCATGTTGCTTTGACTTCACATTTATGCAGTCCTATCAAGTATTTCTTTCTTCCCTAATATGAAAGCCAGACAAGGTTAAAGATTTATCAATACTTACCCTGAAAACTTTAGGAAATGTTGTCTTCCTGTCCTCAACAAGCCGAGCACCAGCATAAAAGCTAGCTGCATATACCCCAAATAACAAGAAAAAGGAAACTCCAAAACCAATTCCACTTATAATCCCTGTCCTGATTCCTGTTTTTAGGGGACCTTCACATTTCTTCTTGTACAAATCCATGACCTTCTCTTCAGCTGAGAATGAGGCCACTGTTCTTATGCTGCTTACTGCATCATTAGCCACCTGGCTTGCCTCTTTATACATCATCTGCATTCACAAATAACTAAATGAAGTCTGATGCAATAGACAATAAATCTAAGGCAGAGGCAGTTCAGTACAAGAGAACAGACCTTTGCATCTGCACTGAAACCCTGAATAAACTTCATCTGGATCCATCCATTTAGGCCAATGAGTGGTATTAAAGCTAAGATGACGAGGGATAGCTCCCAGTTTGATACAAATGCAATTACCAAACCAGCAACTAATGTCGAAGAGTTTTGCACAACCAATTGAAGTGCGTCTCCCACAAGTCCTCTAACTTTCGCTGCATCAGCTGAAAGCCTTGCACCAATTGCTCCACTTGAGTTTTCTGGGTGATCAAACCATTCAATCTCCATATTTACCACCTTCTCAAATGTCATCAATTTGATTCTTCTAATCAATCTGCACCCTGCTATGGAGAAAAGGTACGAACTGACAGGGAGTGACAAGAAGTACACTGCACCAAACACCAAGAACATGGAAGCCCAGAACTGTGAATCCCTCCTTAGAAGATGTGGAGGCTCATAGAATGCTTTTATCACATTTGACAGGAGTATCGCAAAGATTGGGAAGATAACTCCACTGATGACTGAGGCAATGGAACCTAGAATAAGGACTGGGATCTCTGGCTTGTTAAGAGACGCAAGCCGACTGAGAGGCACTTCCTGTGGTATCTCGTCACACAGTTTGTTAGATGAACCATCCTGAATATCAATCCCAAGAGGCATACCAAATGGTACCAAGAATGAATGGTGGCTACTCAGCTACTGTTATCACGGGATGACCTCCTGCTAGCTGACTTATTTATTGACATTTGTTTTACTGGACGAGCATTGGCATCACCCTTCCGATTGTTCTGTGGGTTTGCTTCCTGTAGCCTTATCAGTTGGCTATAAGCTCCTTCTGGATCTCTTAGAAGCTCATTGTGATGACCTGGTCCAAACGTTAAATGGTTAAGCAAAGATGTATTGAGCAATCAAAGACTGACAAACAATGGTTTTTGATATTGGTGTTTCGCAATATACCTTTTTCAACTAGTGTTCCTTGATGAATAACAGCAATGGTGTCAGCATTTCGAACAGTGCTCAGACGATGTGCAACAATGACTGTTGTTCTATTTGTCATGACCCTGTCAAGAGCTTCCTGCACAATCCTTTCAGACTCGGCATCCAGTGCGCTTGTAGCTTTGTCCAATAGTAGGATTCATGGATCTTTCAGAATAGCCCTTGCAATGGCAATTCTTTGCTTCTGTCCACCAAAAGCTGTGTCCCATGTTCACCAACAGAAGTATCAAAACCCTGTGAAAACATCAGAAACAGAAGAGATCTCAATGCTTGCTGCATAACTAACCGAGCCACTGAGAAATTAAATTGTATTTTATTTATTTTTATATTAAAATGTAACCAGCACTGGCACAAGCACCTCCTGTTTCTTAATCAAAAAAACACTGGGAGATGTAAAGCTTGCTGCTTGAGCAGCATTCTTACCTGAGGCATTTTATCAATGAATTTGGCAGCATTGGCAAGCTCAGCAGCAGCTCTAATTTCCAGATCTGTCGCATTATCTTTGCCATAAGCTATATTCTCCTTTTATGCTGGCAGCAAAAGGACTGGCTCCTGGCTGACAAGGCCGATTTTACTTCTGATCCACCTTAACTGGAACTCCTTGAGATTCACACCATCTATCAGAACATCGCCAAGCTGAGGGTCATAAAACCTTTCGATTAGGCTGATGACCGTTGATTTGCCACTCCCGCTCTGGCCTACCAACGCGATTGCCATGCCACTAGGTATGGTGAGGGAGAAACCCCTTGAATATTGAGGCTTTTACCTGTGTGCCATTATAAAAAGTGCTCGTGACTTGTGTACCACTGAAAACTTTGGCCGCACCTGTATACCATCGGCGCAAAGTTTCTTGTCTCCTATACCACTCCGTCCATTTGCCGTTTGGATTCTAACATTTTATTGACCTGACATGTGGGACCATGCACTTTGAGTGTCCATCTTACCCCTAGACCGAGTAAAAAAAAAAAAAACCCCACCTTATTGGCACGCGTCCGTGGCGTTGGAGAGTGGAGTGGAGGAAGACGATGCCGGCTCGTGAGGGGAGGGAGGTCAGCAGAGATGAACGCTTCTTGAGGAGTAAATAAAGGCACAGCCTCCCACAGCCACTCCCTCCCTGGCTGGGGAACTAGTATAGGGCAGCTTTAATGGCCTGTTAAAAACGAGAGATATCTCTTTTTATTTGTAGCAGTAAAAAAAATCCAGATATTAATGGACAGTAAAACTGTAGGGCTGAAAAAAAATCAGGACATATTTGGAGGCTTCACAGTCAGAGTCGGGAAATGACAACTGTAGTGGTGCTGCACAACAGAAGAAAAACCAAGGTGAAATTGATAGCAGATGAATGGGTTTCATCGGTTTTTTTTTTGGTTGTGTTTACCACGTGGGTTAAATGTTGCAATGCGGTGAGTTTTCTAGTGCTCTGCTGCGAGTAAAATCTCATACTTGTTCCTATCTCATACCTGACGATTTTTTTTAATCTAACATGACACTTTAACAATATAAATGTTTATAGAAAAGGTTATATTATAAATAAAAGAACCGTTTACAATGAACCTAGTAGTGGCAATTTTGTGTTGTAAATCTATATACAGTTTGTTTAAAAATAACAATGGTCCAATTTTAAAAGTTTTGAATTAATTAAGAGTCTAAATGGATTTATATTTATGAGCGTGCGTGGAATTTTTTGAAGGGCTCAGTGGGGGTAACCCCCACCTCCCACCCCACCCCCACCTCTTCTTTTTTTTTTCTTTATTAATATGAGGGGTAAACAAAAATACAATGCACGAGATGTGCAAAAGAGCTCCCAGAGCGTGTGTGGAATGGATGACATCAAAATAGATTCAATCAGCAGCTCTCCTCTCAATCGTGTGCTATGCCAAAGTTGAACAAATTATTGTATATTGTGTCAATTTTTGTGTTCAAAACAAGTGCACATATATGCTTACGTGATGCACTTTTTTTGGATTTTTTAAAAAGTGTACAGCCATATGCAGCACGTACACCTACAACCAGCCTTAAACACTAGGGAGTGGTATAGAGGACAATGGTGATTTTGATCAGCTACTATGGCCCGAGGGGCAAGGAAATCTTTTCTCCGTGGCTGTTTAACAGTGTTAGTGTGCAAAATGGACGGAGTGATATAGGAGACAAGAAACTTTGGGCCGATGGTATACGTGGTGCGCCAAAGTTTTTAGTGGTACACGTGTCACGAGCATTTTTCATAATGGTATACAGGTAAAAGCCTCTTGAATATTTGCTCATCAGGCCTTGTTGGATAGGAGAAATAGACATCCCTAAACTCAATATCCCCTCGAATGTCCTCCAGCTTCCTTCCTGTGGTGCTGTATGCGTCGATTTCTGGTGTTCTGTTGATCGCCTCAAACATTTTGTATGTAGCAGCCTGCCCACCTGCAAAAAGCTTTCATGCTTGGAGACGCCTGGCCTAAAAGCCCCGGTGAATACGTAAAAGATGTTAGGTATCAGATGGAGCATCAAACATTAACTGAAAAACAGTCAGGATGTTAGAGATAGAGGAGGGGCGAGGGTGATGACAGGCAAAAGAACATATATATTCTCAACAGCTGAAACCAATTCGTTTTATGCTGCACTGTACAATTCTGAGTTGATTTTTTTACAATTCTCAACTAAACAAAGTTTCCAACACTATGAAACATGCAGGAGGGTTTCACTGATGAGAGAAATACCATCACTGGAAATCAGCAGATTGCTCCAACTTCAAGTGCTAATGTGGCTTGCTATGTTTCGAAGTATGTTTGTGGCCACACTCTAACTGAATTTATTTGTTTCCTTCAAATTGATTATGTGTTGTTGACTGCATCTATAATTTGACAACACATTTGTAACACAGGGTTCCATTGCCCCTAATCTTGATCAGAGTATTTCTCATGGGGAAGAAGGTCAGCTAGTTGAGGTGGTTGAGGTGGATATTACTAATGAAGAGTTGGTGTACGAAGAAGAAGAGGATGTTGTTAGCTCCCAGCCGGTTGTTCCATATGAAGGAATGGAGTTTGATTCACCAGATGAAGCAAGGACTGTACAATGATTATGCATTCAAGATGGGATTCAGTATCAGGGTAGGCTCATCGAGAAACAGTCGTGTGAGTAAGCAATTGATAAGGAAGGAGTTTGAGTGTTCGCATGCAAGGATTACACCTGGTGGCAACGAACACTTCCAGAACATGTCTTCAACCAAGTCTATATGGGCGCCTGCATATTTTAAGAAATGCTTCTTTCCCTTTTTTTGACCTGAAAATGCTTCTTTCCCTTCACAAGCACAACAGGAAGATCTGAGAGTATGAATGCCTTGTTCAAGAGAATGGTGCACCCACATGACTCAATGTTGCAGTTCCTTACCCAGTATGAATACATCATGGAAACAAGAATTGAGAAGGAGTATCGAGAAGCAGCCAAAAGTGAAACGACAAATCCACCGCTGTGGGGGAGGTCTGAAATTGAGAAGCAGGCATCTAAGTACTACACCAGAAGTGTTTTCTTCAAATTCCAAGAGCTCTTGCGTGATTCGACGGCATTAACTATAGGTCTGGTTACTTCAGAGGGCAGCCAGATGGCAGTGCAGGTATGTTGTACATTCACGTCGTAATTTCCTTGAATTGTAACTTAGATTGCACATCTCTGTTCTAGCATACTTTTGTAGTAGATACTCTATTTTACTAAAACATTTGTTACAAATACTATTGAAACACTAACCACTGCAACAAAGAATTCTAGGTACCTATGTATACCATACCATGACTAGGTGAAACATGTAGAACATTAGTACTAAAACAGTATCCAGAGTCTATTGGAACAAGAATTCAGGGTGCCTTTATGTTACATGGTACCCCTGTTTTATAGTTTCTAAAAAATGCAATATTTCTTTTGTGGTACAGGTGTTGAAAAGAGTATACAAGGAACGTGAGGTGAAAGTGAAAACGTATAATGTTGCTGCGAATCAGGTGTCCGAGACATACACATGCTCGTGCAACATGTTCGAACAAGATGGACTCCTATGCCCCCACATCCTGAAAGTCTTTACAACACTTGATGTGCAACGCATGCCACAGAAGTACCTACTGCACAGGTGGTCAGAGGCAACGCTGAAAGTGCCTCAACATTTGTCAGGTCCTGAACCAGTGTTTGGTGTCCCAACAGCAAACACGTTGAGATATAATGCAATGTGTAGGAAAATGTCACAGCTTGCTGCTGATGCTTGTGTGGGGCCGGAAGAGTACATGGTAGGTTCACAAGGGATCGATCAAGTGAGGGAAAAGGTGAAGGCAACCACCAAAGCATTGATTTCACGACAATGTAATCCACCAAATGCAGATGGGAGTGAGAAGAAGGTGGAGGGATGCGTGGATCAAACTATGTTCAAGAACCCTCCGGCAAACCTCGACAGGGAAGGCCCAAGAACAAGGTTCAGCGTTTGAAAACCATTGTTCAACAAGCGAAAGAGAAAGCAATCAAGAAAAGCAAGTCTAAGGCTAGGAAGAACAAACCCAAAGACTCAGCGTGCTTGATATGCCATGAAGGCCATGGTGTAGAGACATGCAAATACGTGGTAGCTGCAAAAAACCTAAAGGGATACAGAGCTAAAGCTATAGATTTATCTTGCTTCGACAAAAATAAATGTATATATGTGGCACATTAAGAGTTAACGACAAATTTGTATTTAGCTTGTGTGTGACACATTTTATATTGGTTAATTATATTCGTACTATTTTTCCTTCAACCAATAACATTTTGTTGTATTCATATATATACAAGTAATTATTATCACCTTGGGTTGATTTTCATCTTTGCAAAAAGCAATACATAATAAATGGACAAAATTGCACAAATGTAATATTGGCATCTTTGTTCCAAGCATAAGTTGTGACATTCTTTCGGCACAAAAAAATGATCCTTTGCCATTCAGAGTTTTGAAACTGAGAATTATCAAAATACCACTGTAGTATAAATATGACAAGGTAATCTCAGAAATAATCGCCTGGAGGGAATGAATTCCATACAAGAGTAGGCTATCAATAGATCAACCTCTTAACTGACATTTTATTCATGTGATATATGAATAAACTTACAATTTTCGACAGCTGAGTAAAAGCGTGTACAAAATGAGGAAATACACTAGCAAAATTTGTACAGTTAACATCTTCCTAATTTCCAACCCTCACTGGTCACGTAGACTACCAAAAACAAGAATTTGTACAGCACATGTTCGAACTCTTTGTGCACAGCCTTTTAATTTTGTAACTCTTCACACATCGACATTCCTTGGTTCACGAAGAGCTTGAAGATGACTCAAATTCATTGTGAAGATCGTTGATCCTTTGCAGAAGCTCCTTCAGATACTCAATCCATTGTGTTGTTGACTTCATTGCTTCTTGTCACAGCAACGAAGCTCCACTTGAGATTATGTGAGATCATCACCAATTTGAGTCATCTCTACATCCTGAAGTACATAGACAACGTCACAAGACCCTAATGGCATAGATTATAAAGCTCTCTGCTCCAACTTCTCTAGCTGATATCTTGCTGTCCCAAGCTCATTTCTAAATAGTAATAAACACGAAAGGCATTAGCTCCATTAATCAAAGAGACTGAATGGTGTCTGAAAGACTGAATTAAATATCTCAAAGTCTGAAACTCTGATCCATTGCAACATGAACCTTTGGTAGTTAATGGAGGGCACAGAACAAGTTAATGACTAATCTGGGCACTAATAAATACATGAACCTTTGGTAGTTCCACTATCAGGATCTCAAAAGTTTAAAAAAAATCATGCCAATCATCCAACAGTCACATAATTTACCTGCAAATGGGATCTGAGTAACTAGGGAGATGATGGAGAAACTGAGCAATTGACTGATGATGAAATATAGAAGTTCACTAGTTCACATATTATTGAAGTGGCCAAACAAATCTCTGCTTGTCTAAGTCATTATTTCTTATAGTCTGCAACTAATATACCAAAATCTGAATGACATATAAGATATACCATAATCTGAAAGACAACGATGAAACATGCATGATAGAGGCGGCAAAGCCCAGAGACGAGGCGGCGTCCGACGCCGCTGTTCGGCCGGACGCCCGCATCTAATCCTTACCGATAAAGTAGGTAACATGAAAGACAAAGTAGGAACCATGACCATACGTTATCCCCGCTAGTCATCAGTTCTGCATGATATCTTCCTCTTCGATCCCCTCCATCTCAGCTTCCTTGTCTGCTGGCATCACATGATATCTGATGTAGCCCATCTCTGCGATCTTGTACTCGACCACAAGTAGGTTGGACGAAAGCTCGATTGTCACTTGATCAGACAGGGTAGATGCCTTGGAGAAGTTCTTCAAGTGCCTCTGGCCAAAGGTCAGGGAAATCAGGGAAATCTTTTCTTTCATCACTATACGGGTAGCTTCATTTGGCTGCATTGATACAAACATGATCCATTAACTAGTGCACATAAGCATAAACAGTATCCATTCTACAATATTTCTTAAAATAGTAGTTGAATGGCACAGGATATAAAAATGTTACTCCATATGATAGAACCAATTGAAATTTATAGAATAAACAGATGGTAATCTGCACTGCAGACCTCCACCCAGATCTTACAGTTAAGAAGGAAAAATAAGCAATAACTAAAAAGGAAACGCCTAATTCAATCCTATTTACCAATACCAATGTAATCAACCAAATGAAGAGTCATATGTTCCGCTTTAAGAATATGTAGACAAATTAACAAATCCAGTTATACAAACTAAACTAATACAACACAGAAGAGAAATATTAGCGAAACCAAGTGAATTAGCAACTCAACACGGTATAGTGAGACAAGGAAATTCTAAGGCAGTTTATGTATGCATGTTTTGCTAATCTAGTGTCTATCCACAAGACAGGCGACAAGGTAACCTAACCAAGAATGCACTTGCTAACAATATTAGGGCATTAAGAATTGACAACACATCACAGATATGATTGTTAAATGCATTTCATGTTACAGTCACATACAGATATTCAGATGATATCCATTCCAATCTAAGGGGCTAAGAAACCGGTGGGTACCTTGTCACCATTTTGGGTCTGCAGGCGGACAATTGCTGTTGTCTTATCAGTGAAGAAGCGGACATTGTCCTTATCCACTGAGATACTGATAACTAGAGCAGGAGATGGAAATGGTTCAAGGTACAGAACTAGAATCATCCATGCGCAACAGTAACAGTTAGCCTAGCTTATAAACCACCAGGATAAAATCTATGTACCAGCTTTCCTGTCCCCTGTGTCACAGCTGAGCTTGTCGCAGAAATGCTTAAACTTGGCAGAGGGCATGCAGACTATGGCCTGGTCGATGGATTCCGGATATTCCGGGACGCCGACGGGGATGTAGATGGCGTCGTACAACTCGAAATCCAAATGAAAACTGCTAATCACATGACTGCCTGTTTGATTTCCACAAACCCAAAATCAGCACAGGGTCAGTGCAAGCAAATAGCAGCTAGCGCAAAAGACTTACCTGGCGACTGCAACGAGATGGGAAAGGTCCACCCGTCCTCAAGCTCGTAATTGATGGTGATGTCGTCGTTGTCGTTGGCCAAGCTGAAAATCTTGGCGACGACGGCGAGGTTCAGACCCACGGAGAAGTGTTCGCGGTCGCAGGAGTAGTGATCGAAGGCCTCGGGGCTGAGTTCGAGCACGGCAAACGCGCCGCCGCTGGTGTCCGTGGCCTTGAGCACGAGGCCTGTGCTGGTGAAGTCGAAGTAGGCCGTACTGAACGGGCCGCTGAGCGCCTCCTGGGCATTCTTGAGGTAGCACTCCTTCTTCATCCGCAGCTCCAATACGGTGACGGAGCTGGAGCGGGAGTCGGAGTCCATGGCTCGGCGGCGGCGGCGTAGGGGAAGAGGGGCGGAGAGATGGGAAACCCTAGCTAGGACCTGGGCTGGGCGGGTGCGGACGACCATACACGCATGAATCAAGGACGCGTTTCCAGAGAGAAGTTTCAGTCCGCTCCGTTGGGCCGGGTCGTTCCAGATGACACTAGCCTGCATTGTCCCCGGCACGAATCGCCTCCGCTGCATCCTGCACAATCTGGCTGGTGGCCGCACGCTGAGGTCCTGAATGGTTCCGCAACCCACCATGCGCGAGCTCCCTTCCCTGCCTGCTCCTACTTCTCGATCATCCCCGTGCCGTGCCTGCCTGCCGCCACCCGTCACCCGTGCAGAACGGCCGGGTCCGTGCCAGCGCCACCTAAGATGCACGCGATGCAAAAGGCCAGCGACACCAGTGCTGCTGCACAGCTTCACGCGCCCCTATGCGGCTTCCCGCGCCACAGAGCGCACCGGCAAGCGCCAAGCAGACGGTGTAGTCGACCACATGGACGGCGCCCAACAGCTGCTCGACGAAATTCCAGCAAGGTAAACTGCTCTCTCGATGGTTAATGTTCCTAGGGGTTGTAGCCGAGTAGCACTTACAGAGCTAAGTTTGGGTGAAACATAGAAATGTGACTTTGATTCAAGGGAGCATGCATGACGCAAGCTTGCTGAGAATCATTTGCTTCTGAGTACAAAGTTTGACATTCATAACATTGATTGATCATTGTTCAAGCGAAGAAGTGCATTCATATTACCTGTCTACCTTTTCAAGGCTATATTCTATACAATTATCCACTTAATTCATTGAATGCACAATTGCATATACAACCAAACGTACTTTTCTCTGAAAGTCATAAGTTTATTTTGGCGTGGCAAATTTTCTGAAACATATGGGATCGTCCATGTGAATTAAGTGTTATAATCTTGTCAATATCATTGATTTGATGGGCATCAATCCTCCTTGCCCATGCCAACTGCTAGTTTTATCTTCTTCAATCAATTCAAGTAACTGAGCTGAGCCTAACAAGGATCAAAGGTCATGTCCTTCAGTTGTAGAGCTGAGCCTCTAGCTTCAGCGCTCTTCAGTGTTCCCACCTTGCGACTGTCCACTGCTAGCCATAACGCCAGCTGTCCTCTGCTAGTTTCACCTTGATGCAGAGTAGGATGCAATTCCGAGCTTCAGAAATAGAATAGCTGATTAGAGTAATGTATTGTGGAACAAAAAAAAAAACAGATTATAATTGCAAAAGACAGCAATCCAGATAATCGAAGTGGTCACTTCAAATGTGAATAAAATCATAATGAAGGATTCAAAGTAGGAATAGTATTTTCAGAATACCTGCAGATTGATGTAAAGCCATCAAGGGAAGGGTTGAATTTGTGAAACCAATATGCAGAAGCCCAGTAAATGAGGAATTGCCACAGAAAAGAGCCGTAGGTGAACAATCGGTGGTGCCGGCTACATTGATTAGCAGCATTTGTTAACAGATTGTCAGTCAGGAATTTTGGCAGAGAGCACAGGTGGTAGTGTGTAATTATCCTGACGATCTTCATCAGTATGTAGCCAAAAGCCGGACAAGTAGAGTTATAGCAGGCCTCGTTTCTCTTGATTTCTAGCATTGCATTCCTGAGCAACCTCGTCACAAGAATTAGTTTTGATTAGCCATTGTGTAGTGACTTTAGAAGCCCTTCCTTGGGTAGCGGTCTGAACTGTTTATGAGATCCAGCGATCCTCGAGGGAGAAGGCAGGGACTGCAGAACTGAGTCCTTGGACGCGGTATTGCTTACTCAGACAAAGATTTCAGTGTTGAATGTTTGAATCGCGTGCGCGCATACGCATACAGGAGAAGGAAGTCAACCAACTTTCCAGGTCTCTAAGCACCATAGTTACTGCTGCAGAAATAAGTTACTACTATAATACTCCATTGATCGTTGATATGTTAATATGGAAATAAGCAGTGTAGTGTACCTCGTCAATTTTCTTCATCAGTAGTCCTACTTGGTAGGTTGGCATCTACTGAGTTGAGCTGAGACTTCCAAGGATCAAAGGCTTGTTCTTCAGTTGTACGGAGTAGAGCTGAGCCTACAGCACGATCTATCTTCCAGCTTCAGCGCTTTTCAGTTCTCCCACCTTGCGATTGTCCACTGCAACCGCCACTACCTCTTTTAGCTTCACCTTGATGCAGAGTAGGATGCAATTCCAAGCTTCAGAAATGGACCAGTTTTATTAGATGAATGTATTGCAGAACCACAAAAACATATTACAATTGTAAAAGACAGCAATCCCAAGATAATCAAAGTGGTCGCTTCAAATGTGAATGAAATCATAATGGAGGATTCAAAGTAGGAATAGTATTTTCAGGTTACCTGATTCTATGCAACAATTATTATTTTACATCAAAGATAACCTAGTCTCATGTCACCTCATGTTCTGAGTACACATAGACCACATGTTTCTGTTAGCTCACTATACTTTCATCCAGATTTATATAAACGGGTCAACATGAGAAATATAGATTTTATATATTTCATCTAACCTACCATCAATACTCAAAAAACACAAACAGCCTCACAATCTCACACCAACACTTATATGTCATCGTTGGTCTAACTCAAACTAGCATGGATGTTTCACCCCACTCATCAAAGGGCGTGACGTGACCGTCAGCCCAGCATACTATAATAAGGCAAACTACTATAGGTGACTTTTCCTTTTGGCACACGCATGTTAAAGTGTCGATTACTGCTACTAACACATATTTTTAGAGCCTTTATTCCCAAGAAACTATCAAAACCATCTCTAAAACTGGTTTGAAGTGACCTGTCTCTAGAAAAATCAATTTCTAAGAGATGGTTGGTGTTTCCAGCCATCTCGAGAACAACCTGCCAAGGATCAAAAGGCATGTTCTTTAGTTGTAGACCGAGTCTCCAGCACAAACACTGTGTTCCAGGCTTCCAGCTTCAGCGCTCTTCAGTTCTTCCACCTTGCGACTGTCCACTGCTAGCGCCACCACGCCAGCTGTCCTCATTCTGTTATCTCCTTCCACAGCTGAGCTGCGCCTGCCAAGGATAACAGGCCACGCTCTTCAGTCATACTAGAGCAATCTTAATTCAAAAGTGCCATGACATTCCGGCTGTTCTGGGAAGTACATACCTATATACAAATCTAAAACTGAAAATGTGGAAATGCTTGTTTGACAACCGCATCATCCTTCAACCATCAAAGTATTAGCAATTGGTGGAGGGCACGGCCTCTAATAAGGCTAACTTCCTGACAAAGGATTCAAGCACGTAATTATTTCACAGGTTGCAATGTAGAATTCAGCATATTAATCTCTTTCCGTCACAGGGAATCAAAGCTTCACAAACCATATCAATCGTGTCAAGGTCAGACCTGCAGCTCGTCGAGTTGTTGTGGGGTGTCAAGTGTTACCATACTTGATGCAGAGTAGGATGCAATCCCAAGCTTCAGAAACAGACCAGTTCATGATTAGAGAAATTTATTGCAGAAGCATCAATAAAAATAGACTATACTTGCAAAAGGCAGCAATCCAGAAAATCCTAGTTGCCCCTTCAAATGTGAATGAAATCATAAATGGAGCATCTGAAGTAGCGGCATTATTTTCAGATTACCTGCGGATTGATGCAAAGGGAAGGGCTGAATTTGTGAAAATGACATGGCGGAAGCACATTAAATGAGAAATTGCTGCAGAAAAGAGCCTTAGATGAACTAGTGGTGGTGCGGTTACAATGATTAGCTGCATAAGCGTACAGATTGTCAGTTGCGAATTTAGGCAGAGAGCACAGGTGTAAGTGTGTTATGTATCACCTTGTCAGTCTATTAAGAAAGAAGCTAGCCATGTAATTTCCTGAGCATTGCTTATCTTAATTTGTAGCATTGCGTTCCTGAGCAACCTCGTCGCAACAATTAGTTTTGATAAGCCACTGCAGTTAATTTGGAAGCCCTTGGTTGGGTACCGATCTGAATTGTTAGGAGATCCAGCGATCCTTGGACTCGGTATAGATTTCAGTGCTGAATGTTTGAATCACGTACGCATACGTACAGGAGAAGGAAGTCAACCAACTTTACAGGTCTGGAAGCACCATAGTAATTGCTGCAGAGATAAAGAATTTACTACTGTAATACTCCATAGATCGTGGACATGTTAAATGGTAATAAGCAGTGTAGTGTACCTTGTCAGTCTTCATTAGTAGTCCTACTTGGTAGGCTGGCTTCTACTTTTATATCTGGCCGTGTTCCTCTTAATTGCTGGCATTCCTCGTAGAGCTCTTGGCAGCATTCAGATATTCTTAGGAGTTGCAGTGAGTCAGGGAAGCCGTCATTGGGCAGCGACCTGATTCTATGTGACCAAGAGATCACTAAATACTCTAGAGAAGAGAGGCGATGTAACCCTTGAGGGAGTGACTGCAGAGCCCTACAATCATCAATGCCTAGGAATTCAAGGGAGGTGAGGAGCTGAAGCGCCTGCTCCTGCTTTTCCGTGAAGCTCTCCGCCTGCCAGTCAAAACTGAACCATATCGTCCGGAGGGTAGTGGAGAGGTGGGTGCAGATGGGAGCAACAAGCACCGCAGAGATGCTGTCCACTTGAAGGCTCACCAGATGGAAGGAACCTGCGAGGATTGTTTTGGTCCTTGACACCTCCGCCAGTAGATCCGCTGCTATAGAAATAGAGTAGGGCTCAGTTTCACCATCTTCTCTCCAATTCAAAATCGCCAGATACTCGAGGTTGGAAGTGATGAGAGGATTGAACCCATCCACTCTGATATTCTTGCAATTAACTAGTCCAAGATGGGTAAGAGATGTCAGATTTGAGAGCAGGGCCATTGACAGAATGCTTGGTTCATTCCGAAGCAGGAGTTCCTTGACACTAGCAGGGAAAGGCATAATGCTGCTGCAATCTGCTACTCCTGTGGACCACCCCGAGAAGATCTTGCCACAATTCTCTATCTGAACTGATTCGAGTGACAAGAGGCTATGGAATCCACCTCCATTCTCCACGGGTAGAATTAGATTTTGACACCGAGCTAACTCTACACGTCTGAGTGAGCTGGAGGGTGGAAACTGCAATAATACTTCATCCTCCTCATGATCCTCATCTGATGCAGTTAACTCCAAATCAGAAAGAGATGGGAAACATTTGAACAAACTTGGCAATGATTTTCTTGTGACACGAAAGTTCTCCAGTAATAGGGTTTGAACCGACTGGACAACAATGCCATCATCCAGTGCTCTCAGAAATGCTTCATCGCACCTTTGAACCTCCAGTCTTCTTAAGGGATGTAGCTTTTGGAGATCAGTAAATTTGATGAGTGATGCATCATTAATTGTCAGACTTTCCACTTCACCGAGATTGTGGAGGACCAATTCACAGGGCATCTCATCGATGGACAAACGACTACTGTCATAAGAAAAGTAGTCTGTTTGGAAAGAAGATAACTTGGCCGTGTGAGGCAGAGGAGGCAGGCACAGCCGGGCATGATCTGGTGTAAAGATCACATAGGTTAGGGAGCCCTGAGAACGGTAGTGCGATGAGCTTGGGACAATTAGTGCACCTGATTTTTTCAAGCCTTGAGAATAAATCTGTGTTAGCTCCCCCAACCCACTCCACAAATTCTGGCATATCAACAAACTCAACCTTCTTCAACTGCGTTTTTTCTGTGATGCCACCAATGAAGTCCAGTCCAAACTGACGTATCCCAACAATGTTTTTCAGCTCAAGTGTTCCTAGACGATGCATTTGCCCGAAAGGAGGAAGAGTGGACCAAGAGACACCCTCCAAATGCAGGGTCTCCAAGTTTCTCAAGTAGGTGTTGCTACACAACCAAGTAGGACCAGTGACACCACCATGATTTACAATGCTAAGTGTTGTAAGATTGCAGTGCGGCTTAAGACCATCAAGAATATCATCTTCCACATATGTTTGCCTGCCACTCCAAACTAAAGCCAACTTAGTTATATTTCTTTTTGTGATCAATTTGGCTTCACTAGCTTCTTCCCTGTCTCTCACGTTTTCAAGCCCATATATGTCGAGCCCCCCTCCAATCTGTTCCAACTGACCCAACTCTCGCAATTCAAATCCAGCACTCTCTTTCATAACATGGAATCTTCTCAGCTCTTGTAATAGCTTCATTTTTCCAACCTCGGGAACATTGGAGTGGAATTCAACATTGGAAACAAAATGACACAAATTCACAAGGCGGTTAATGCCTTTAGGCAAATCACAGCTACTTTCCCAGTCTTGAAGGTTCAAGAATTTCAGGTGATAAAATCTGGACACTGTGCTGGGCAAACACACTCCTGAGTAATCAGGTGATTTCAGTTTTAGGTACCGAAGGTGGATAAGCTTCGAGAAGTTGTGTGGCAAAGAATCTAGGGAGTACATGAATATAAACAGAACACGAAGGTCCTTTACTTCCTTAAATGTATCTTTCAAAATATTGACCAAGCTAGCCCTGCTGTATTCTCCAAAATCATCAAACTCCGCAGATTTCCTATGTCTATCCTACTCTTCAATTTATCCATTTCTCCACCAAAGTCTTCAATATGTTTATTTTGCATCAAGATGGATAGGTGGCGAATAGACGATGGGATGTTCTCAGCTCTAAAACTAGAACAATTGATGTGGGCACATTCTTTTGAAGAAACCATCTGTGCAAGCTCATGCATCAAATCATGCATTACATAACAATTTTCATCTCCTTTCATCAGAAAACCATAGTCACAGAGTTCATCTAAATATTTTGAGCCAATGTCCTCAATTTTGCCATTCCGAGCACCAGAATCTGTGATGCCAATTGAAACCCAAAACCGACCGATCTCTACGCTTTGAAACTTATAATCTTCAGGGTAGAGGCCACAATATGAGAAACATTTTTTTAGATGGAAGGGAAGGTACTTATAGCTAATTTTCAGAGCAGGCATAATATCATCGTCATGGGTTTGGTTTAGCCACTCCTTGTTCTCAAGAATCTGCACCCAATGTTCTCGAGAAAATCTCTTCGTCAATAAACGACCAACTGTTTTGGCTGCCAGTGGGGAACACTTCAATTTATCTGCTATTTGTCTTGCAACTTCAATGAGTTCTTCTTTATCATGCTCAACTGAGACTTCACCAAACACACATGCTCGAAAGAAATTCCAGAAATCAGCAGGCTCCAAACCTTCCAGGTTCACTAGAGTAGTTGTCTTCACCATTTGTGCTATATATGGAAACCGAGTTGTCACAATAATCATGCTACCTGTTCCAGCTTCTCTCAATTTGAATGGAGCTAAGAGATTTACCCATTTATCCTGACTGCATTGCCATATATCATCTAAGACAATTAAGAACCTCTGTAATTTCAATCTCTTTGCAATGTCGATTTCTGAAGCTGGTCAATGTTATTTGTTTCGTTGCCACCATCATTTTCAGTTGCTGGTAGGCAGCCCAATATTTCTTTGCTGAGCATAAGCACATCAAAATTAGTTGATACACATACCCAAGCCCTAACAGTGAAGTGTTCTTCTGCCCTTTTGTCATTGTAGAGGTGTTGGGTGACAGTTGTCTTTCCAATACCACCGGGGCCAACTATAGGAAGAACTGACAGGGTTTCATGGCAAGTGCCACTTGTCATGCTTTTTATGGTTTCATTAAAAATAGTGCTCCTTCCATACAATGTATCTTGTGTAATTGTTGACCCGATGGCAGGGCGTTCCAGTGGGTTAGCCATACTTCCTAGAACTAGGCTACTGCTTGCGCTTGTCTTGTTTAGTAATTCAGAGATTCGAGGACATAGGTACTGCATGCCCTCCAAGAGCTGCTTGATTTTTGTTGGACATGGCCACTTTCGATTGAATGGCAGATTATCAACAGACTTAGCCTCGCTTGTGTCATGTGTGTGATTGGTAACAGCAGCAGCATCTTGTGCACGGCAACAAGAGAAGCAGGAGAGCCATTTACCGGCAGTGTTGCGAGCAGCATGGCCGGCATGCAGAGCTTGAGCTCCGACGCCATCGCCAAGCTCCGGGGTGGCCTCCCGGGTGCCGTCGAGCTCGTCTTGGATCATGAAGTAGTGGAGCTCGTCCAGAGCACCCTCTGCCTCATCTGCCTTTTTGCTGAGGTCCTCCAGCAGCGCCTGTAAGCCCGAATTGTAGCTGATGTCTCTCCCTTGGGCAGCTTGCAGTAACCCGAGCGTGTAGTTCAGCTCGGTCTTCACCTTGTCATAGTTGAGGCCGAGCTCACGACTGGCCACATACCCAGCCACGAGATCATCGGACAGCTTGTGGATCACCTTGCCAAGGAGCCAGTTCGCCGAACCGAGAGCCGTCTCCATGTCCTCCGCCTGGGAGCTGATTTTGAGCGGTGGGAGCGATGATGATGGAACTGAGTACTGCGAACAGCGGCTGGTAGAGTTGTGGCGTGGCTTTCTATATTGGAGGTTGGTGGACAAGAGCTTGCACTACTGCTTTTCAATGGCATGAAGAACCAAAGCTACAATTCCATCCTCACCGCAAGCAACAATTCTCAAGTGTTTCTTGTTGTCGAGTAGTTTCACTGATCAAGCTCAAATATCTGAAAATAAAGATTACAGTATCTGTTAGTCTGTTACATCTTGACGCAGGAACTCGGTCCGTGCAAAGACAAGAGGAAACTCACATGCCTCGAGCAGACCTGCGAGGCTGCCACCACCGCCAGCCGGAGCTCGCCTGTGACCGCCGCCGCCCCCGAGCTCGCCGTAGAAATCCCGGACGAGCGCTGCCGGCCAAGCTCGCCTGCTACTGCCGTCGCCCGAGCTCACCCTGGCGCTCCCCGCCGAGGAAGATGTGCTCCGCCGCCCCGAGCTCGCCCTTGTGCTCCCCGCCGCCGAATATGTCCCAACCAAGGAAGATGCGCGTGGCGAGGAAAATGTGCTCCGCCGCCCCGAGCTCGCCCTTGCTCTCCCCTGGGAATGGACCCTCTACGCTGCTGCCGGCGGAGAGGAAGTTGAAAAGCTGTAGGAACAAGGCAGCTGTTGCTATAATTTTTGAGGCAAGCAGCAAGCTAAAAGACAACTTACCAAAAAAAAAAAACTCTTTGGGTGGTG
Organism: Hyparrhenia diplandra; assembly: GCA_015847255.1. NCBI lineage: Eukaryota > Viridiplantae > Streptophyta > Magnoliopsida > Poales > Poaceae > Hyparrhenia > Hyparrhenia diplandra. Next base: position 181,261 of record JADLZK010007734.1, on the reverse strand, counting down.
CGAAAGCGTTGTGTGCCAGGAAACACGCTTTCGAAATGGCCACCATTATTGGTCTAGATTAGTGAAATTGGCACCATCAGGCTAATAAGGGCGTGTTTGGTAGAGCTCCAAACAGCTCCATATTAAAAAAAAACAGCTCCACTTTAAGTTTTTCTACCAAACACCCTCCGCCCGTAAACTCCGATCTACAAAAAAACAATCTAGCGTGGAACCCACCAATTCCACGGAGCCTCTCGAGGGGTACTCCGCAAACCTGAGTTTTGTAACAACAAGTCGAGTTGGATGAAAATTACCCCACCTTGCCATCCATTACACAACTTACCGGTTCGATTTTCCTCGTTCTTTTCCTTCGATCCCTCTCGCGCGACCCCAAACTTTCCCCGTCGCAACTCTTCGCTACGGCCAGGGTGCCGCCTTTTCCACCGCGCCGCCGGTGCTCCAGCCGGAGTCCTCGCCGGAGATCGCCGGGATGACTCGTCCCCGCATCCTATGCCTCCTCCGCCTTCTTCCTCCTCGAATCGGCGTGTTGGACTTCCTCGACCACCATCTGGAACCCTAGGTGCGTCCGTGCCGTCGGCGGCCGAGCGTGGCCTGTCCACGGCGCGGACCCCGGGCTAGGCGCTGCTGGCCTGGACGCACGTGCTGGCCTAGGCACCGCCGGGATGGGAGCTGCGGATGGGCTCGCCGTGGGTGGCCTGCGCACGGCTGCTGGTCTGGGCACGGCCGGCCAGGGTGCAGCGGCCTCTGCTTTTGCCGCCACCGGTCATGGAGGCCAGGGTGCAGCGTACATCGGTGATGCGTTCTTGCAGGCGTCCCAGGCATCAGCTACATCCAATGCACAGCCTAGGCGGCGTGCTGCGTCGACCAAAAACAAGGAAAGGGATGACGAACTAGCATGAAGTGTAATTTTATATTGCTTAGCGTTTGAACAAATCATGAGTGTTAACATGTTGTGATGACCAAAGTTATTAATTTCATGGCATCTTTGTTTGATCAAATGCCCAACGCTATGCACAAGCACCAACGCCATGCACCAGCACCACGTCCAGGAAACAAACGCAAAAAAAAAAAAAAAAAAAGGGGCAAAAGAGGGCAATCCAATCAAATCTGCTATTTCCGAGCTGGAGCAGTCATCTCGCCAAACACATTTTTTCAGCTCCAAATTGGGGACCAACTCCGTGGTGGAAGCTGCTGCGTGGTGGAGCAAAGCAATTTCTTCGAGCAGGTTTGGCAGAGCAGGAGCTCTACCAAACACAACAAGTCATTAGTTGGGCGGTGAAAACAAGAAAAGTATCAAACAGATTCAAGAACCCAACCACTCCAAAACACCGAGTTGCCAACGTTTTATAAAGGACATCCTGCCTTGATAAGTTTTCTTGTAAAACCTGAAGAAGACTCTGGTCTTATTAGCTAATTGAAACTAAAATCAAATTTGGAAAAAAAAAAAATTGAAAAATATCTAGCAGGTTACGATGCTACTAAATAAATTTTATTAAAACTTTTGATACTAGGATTTCACTGTTTCATTGGGGGTTTCTGTAAGAACATTTATTCATTATAAATTAGGTATGACTCATGTGAAGTTTTCATATAGCTCCAATAATTAATGTGCCTCTTATTCACTATAAATTGGGTTTATTAGGAATTAGGAATATATGTTATGCATATAGGTCGTCTTAGACCACACTCTTCTTATAATAACTTAACATCTATTGTTTAAAAAAAAACTCAAAATAAAAGGCTCAATGCATCTGAACCCAAGCAGTGCTAAGCTGATACTACTCGCCCTAGAGAATGGTTTGGATAATTCAAACCTTTCTAAATTGGATAAAGTTTATAAAACACATTAATATTTATGTCGCTAATAAAATAGGCACAGGCACCGGAAGGCACCGGCACTCTTCTGTTACTTATACTCATCCTCGATGCCTGCCTACCGCCACCCGTCGCCCTCTCGCAGAACCCGGGTCCGTGCCAGCGCCACGTAAGATGCACGCGATGCTAAAAGGCCAGCGACACCAGTGCTGCTGCACAGCGGTCACGCACGCGCGCCTATGCAGCTTCCGCGCCACAGAGCGCACCGGCAAGCGCCTAGCAGATGGTGTAGTCGACCACATGGACGGCGCCCAACAGCTGCTCGAGGAAATGCCAGCAAGGTAAAGTGCTCTCTCGATGGTTAATGTTTCTAGGAGATGTAGCCGAGTAGCACTTACAGAGCTAATTTGGGTGAAAAACATAGAAATGTGACTTTGATTCAAGGGAGCATGATGCAAGCTTGCTGAGGATCATTTGCTCCCGAATACAAAGTTTGACATTCATACCATTGATCATTGTTCAAGCGAAGAAGTGCATTCATATTACCTGGCTATCTTTTCAAGGCTTATATTCTATACAATTTTATCGACTTAACTCATTGAATGCATAATTGTATATACAACCAACCATACTTTTCTCTGAAAGTTGTAAGCTTATTTTGGCGTGGAAACTTTTCTGAAATATATGGGATCGTCCATGTGAATTAAGTGTTATAATCTTGTCAATATCATTGATTCAGTTGGCGTCCATTCTCCTCACCCATGCCAACTGCTGCTTTATCTTCTTCAATCAATTCAAGTAACTGAGCTGAGCTTTACCAAGGATCAAAAATCATGTCGTTCAGCTGTAGAGCTGAGCCTCCAGCTTCAGTGCTCTTCAGTGTTCCCACCTTGTGACTGTCCACTGCTAGCACCACAACGCGGGCTGTCCTCTGCTAGCTTCACCTTGTCAGTAGGATGCAATACCGAGCTTCAGAATAGACCGGTTGATTAGAGTAATGTATTGCAGAACCATAAAAATAGATTATAATGGCAAAAGGCAGCAATACAGAAAATCGAAGGGTCGCTTCAAATGTGAATAAAATTATAATGGAGGATCTAAAGTAGGAATATTATTTTCACATTACCTGCAGATTGATGTAAAACCGTAAAGGGAAGGTTGAATTTGTGAAACCAATATGCAGAAGCACAGTAAATGAGTAATTGCCACAGAAAAGAGCCGTAGTTGAACAAGCGGTGGTGCCGCCTACATTGATCAGCAGCATTTGTTAACAGATTGCTAGTTGGGAATTTAGGTGGAGAGCACAGGTGTTAGTGTGCTATTACCTTGTCAATCTTCGCCAGTATGTAGCCAGAAGCCAAGCAAGTAGAATTATATCAGGCCTTGTTTCTCTTGATTTAGCACTGCATTCCTGAGCAACCTCGTCACAACAATTACTTTTTGATTAGCCATTGCAGTGAATTTGGAAGCTCTTTGATCATTCATTAAAAAGATCATGTGGAGATGTTAAACCGAATAGTAAATGTACTGCTTCCCACAAGAACTTGGCGTAAATACAGTCTAGAATAGGTGGTGGCAGAAGCAACAACTTGTCACCGTGCATGCTAATATATTATGCATGCTAATGTTATGGTGGCCTCTAGAAAAATAAATTGTAAAACTAAAAAGGAGAAAGTCCAAATTACTACCCTCCACTATGACCAAAGTATGAATAACCCCCTAAACTATGTTTTGGTTCGTTTTACCCCTTAAACTATATCTTTTGGTTTATTTTATCCCTTGACGAAATTTGTTCTTTTTATTCCGCCACATATAAGAAGAATCTTAATATAAAATTTTTGCATGGTGGTAGTGGATATCACAATCCATTTTAATAAAATATATTTTGAATTTTTATCAATATCTTTTTGTATAATTTGAATTTCAAGGATGAATTTATTAGTAAATATCTTACCATATCAAATAATGATGAAACAATGATGATATATTTTTCTCATATACGTTATGATGTCCGCTATCATCTTATAAAAAATCAACTTAAGATTCCACTTGTGTGTGGAGAAACAAAAAAAAAAAAAAGAGAAATTTCATCAAGGGGTAAATTGGATCAAATGACATAGTTTAAGGGGTAAAATGAACCAAAAATATAGTTTAGGGGTTATTTGACTTTGATCATAGTTGAGGGTAGTGATTTAGACTTTTCCCAAACTAAAATAAATCATAAAACTAAAAAATAAATCAACTTATAAAATAACATAAATTCAAAGTCTCGTAGAGATTGGTTATTTCTCATTTAGAAAAAATAGACATGCCCAAACTAATTCAATAAACCAGACATTGTAGATTAGAGTGTGGTTGAAGATTATCAAGAATATAACCAATCTCTAATTTCAATAGACCAGACATTGTATTTCGGAAAGAAGGGTGGAATGCATCAATGCAATGTTGTCAATACGGAAACTAATTAGTCAGAAGAGCACAGGTGTTACCTTGACAATCTTCAACACTAAACCCTCGGCATAAACTTCTATATCTGGCCGTGTTCCCCTTAATTTCTGGCACTCATCATAAACCTTGGCACAGCAATCCATAACATCTAGTCTTTGCAGTGAATCAGGGAGGCCCTTCTTTGGCAACGACCCAATTTTAGGAGATCCTGAGACAAGTAATCCCTCAAGAGAAGGTAGGAGATGCAAGCCTTCAGGGAGGGACTGCAGACCCATGCAGGCTTCAAAGCCTAAAAATTTGAGGGACGTGAGAAGCTGAAGTGCCTGCTCCTGCTCTTCCGTGTGAAGCTGTTCACCCAGCAATCATTCCAGAAGAGTAAAACCGAGGGTGGCTCTCAAGCGGCTGCAGATGGGAGCAACAAGGACTGAGAGAACGCTGTCCACCTGAAGCCGCACTAGTTGGAAGGAACCTGTGGGCATTATTTTCGTCTTTGCCACCTCTTCCAGCAGCACCGCTGCTACAGAACAACTTCCATCATTTCTTGAATTGTAAACCTCCAGATCGATGAGGTTGAATGTGATGAGAGGATTAAAACCATCCATCGTGACATTCTTACAACTTCGTAGTCCTAGGTCAGTGAGTGATGTCAGATTTGAGAGCAGAGCCATTGACATTGGGCTTTGCACATTCCAAAAACTGAGCTTCTTAAGGCAACAAGGGAAAGGGAAAAGGGAAAGGGCCAATGCTCTGAGTCTGAGGTACCGATTCGAGCCACGGTGCGAATAGCCTTCCACTGCCATGGTTTCCTATCTCTACTGACTCAATAGATGGGAGGCCCTGAAAACCACTGCCATCCTCCGCAGGTAGAATCAGATTGTTACATCCATTGAACTTGATGTTTCTCAGTGAGCTAGAGGCTGGGAACTGCAATACTATTTCCTCATCATAGTCCTCATCTGATGATGCACGCACATCCAAATGAGAAAGAGCTGGGAAACACATGAACAAATTGGACACTGATTCTCCTGTGAGGGTAAATTCCCCGGAGTGTCAGAGATTGGACTGAGTGGAGCACAATAGCATTGCCCTGCCCTTTCAAAAATGTTCCATCACATCTCATAATTTCTATGCTTCTTAGGGGATGTAGCTTTTGGAGGTTTGCAAATGAGATGAGTGATGAACCATTAATCACTAAATCTTCTACTTCACCTAGATTGTGGATGGCCAATTCACTGGGCAACTCAACGTGCAATTTAGCACGATGATAATGTAAGTGGTCTGTCTGGAAAGAAGATAGCTTAGAGGTGTGAGGCATGGGAGGTAGGTGCAACTTTGGGCATGCTTTGATACAAAGATTGCGTAAATTAGGGAACGATATGGTGTTATTATTATCTTGTGCAGAAGAGCTAGACCACCCTGATGATGGTAGTGCAGCAAGCTTGGGACAATTATTGCAGCTGACCCTTTCAAGACTTGATAACAGATGAGAGTTAGCTTCCTCAACCCACTCCACAAGTTCTGGCATATATTCAAACCCAACTTCCTTCAAGTGTTTGAAACTTCTTTCTGTAATGCCACCAATAAAGTCAGGTCCAAACTGGCATATCCCAACAATATTTATCAACTTGAGTTTCCTTAGATAATATAGCTGCCCAATAGGTGGAAATGTGCCCCAAGACACTCCCTCTAGATGTAGAGTCTCCAAGTTTTTCATGTGGAGATTGCTGCATAACCAACTAGGACCTGTGGCACCACCATGATTTACGATGCTAAGTTCTCTGAGATTAGAGTGTGGTTGAAGATTATCAAGAATATCATCTCCCTTGAACTGTTGGTCTACATCCCAAACTAATTCCAACGTAAGTAGATTTCTTTTTGCCTTCAATTTGGCTTCATCAGCTTCTTCTCTGGTTCTCACATGTTCAAGTCCATGTATAGTGAGTTCCCCTCGAAGCTCTTCCAACCACCCCAACTCTCGTAATTCAAATCCAACACTCTCTTTCTTAACTCGGAATCTTCTCAACTCTTGTAATAACTTCATTTTTCCTACCTCAGAAATATTGGAATGGAATTCTTTGTTATCAACAGAAAAATGACACAAATTCACAAGGCGGCTAATGCCTTTAGGCAAGTCACAATTGCTTCTCCAGCCTTGAAGGTCCAAGAATTTCAAGTGATAAAATCTGGATACTATGCTAGGCAAACTGACTTCTGAATAATGAGGTGATTTGAGTTTTAGGTAACTTGAAGGTGGATAAGTTTTGAGAAGTTGTGTGGCAAAGAATCTAGAGAGTTCATGAATATGAACAAAACACGTAGATTCTTCATTTCCTTAAATGCATCTTTCAAAATATTGACCAAGCTTGCTCTTCTGTATTCTCCAAAAATCATCAAACTCCGCAAAATTTGTAATGTCTATCCTTCTCTTCAGTTTATCCATTTCTTCACCAAAATTTTTCATTATAGTTATTTTGCATCAAGATGGATAGGTGGCGAATAGATGATAGGACATCATTAGCTTTAAAAACTAGAACAACTGATATAGGCGCATTCTTTTGATGAAACAATTTGTGAAAGCTCATGCATCAAATCATGCATTACATAATAATTGCCATCCCCTTTCATCAGAAAACCATTGTCCAATAGTTCGGCCCAAATACTTCGATCCTATGTCTTCAATTTTAACATTCTGATAACTGGAATCTGTGATGCCTACTGAAATCCAAAAGCGGCTTATCTCTTGACTATCAAACTTATAATCCTGCGGAAAAGAGAGAACAAAAGGAAAAGCATTCCTTTAGATGGAAGGGAAGGTAGTCATAGCTAATTTTTAGGGCAGGGATAATATCATCATCATGTTTTTCATTTAGCCACTCTTTCTTTTCAAGAACTTCCACCCAGTGTTCTCGAGAGGGTTTCTTACTTACTCAATAACCGCCAACCGCTTTTGGCCGCAAAGTGGGGAGTACTTCAACTTACTTGCTATCTGTCTTCCAATGCCAATCAAATCTTCTTTATCATGGTGGTCTTCTTGGATTTCACCAAATGCACATACTTGAAAGAATCTCCAAAAAAGTCATCAGGGTTCAAACCATGTAGATCAATTGGATTAGTTGCTTTTGTAACCATTTCAGCTATTTTCGGGAACCGAGTTGTGACAAGAACCATATTGCCAGTGGTCTCGCCCTTTTTGAACGGAGCTAACAGCTTTTCCCACTCATCATTGCTTTTGCAGTCCCATATGTCATCCAAGACAACTAGAAATCTTTTGGATTTAATTTTTTCTCTGCAATGGATTTTTGAAGCAGGTCTAAGTTGGATGTTTCATTTGCTGCTTTATTTCCTTCATTTTCAATTGCAAGTAGGCAGCCCAAGATTTCTTTGCTGAGCTTAAGCACATCGAAGTTTATCGATACACATATCCAGACCTTAACTGTGAAATGTTTTTCAGCCCTTTTGTCATTGTATAGGTGTTGGGTAAAAGTTGTCTTTCCAATACCACCAGGGCCAAGTATAGGAAGAACTGATAAGATTTCACCATTTTCTCCGGCATTGATCATTTCACTCTTAGTTTTTTCAAAAATGGCATCCCTCCCAAACAACTTTTGTGTAATTTCTGAGCTCGTGTCCGGCCGTTTAGTGGAGGTAGGCATGCTTGGCTGAAAGCTACTGCTTGGGCTTATCTTGAGCAAGTCAGAGATAAGAGAACACTTGGAGTGCATGTCCTCTAACAGCTGCTTGATTTTGTTGGACATGGCCACTTTCGGTCGAATGGCAACTTGTCATCAGACTTAGCCTCGCTTGTGTTATGTGTGCCATTGGAAACAGCAGCTGCAGCAGCATCTTGAGAACGGCAACAAGAGAAGCAGGAGAGCCATTTACCGGCAGTGTTGCGAGCAGCATGGCCAGCATGCAGAGCTTGAGCGCCGAGGCCATCGCCAAGCTCGGTGTGGCCTCCCGGTGCCGTCGAGCTTGTCTTGGATCATGAAGTAGTGAAGCTCGTCCAGAGCATCGTCCGCCTCATCTGCCTTCTTGCAGGCCATCCAGCCAGACGCTGAAGGCCAGGGTTGTCGCCGACGTCCCGCCCCTGGGCGCGTGCAGCAGCCCGAGCGTGTGGTTCAGTTGGTCCGTGATCTTGTCGTAGTTGAGGCCGAGCTCACGACTGGCCACATAGCCAGACACCAGATCATCGGACAGCTTGCTGAGCACCTTGCCAAGGAGCCAGTTCGCCGCTCCGACAGCCACCTCCATCTCCGTCTCCGTCGCCGATCAGTGGTGCCTGCCGTGGGTGGGTTACAGACCAGGATGAGACTTTGGGTGGTGCAAAAGCGTTTTATCACTTTGTGCACTCAGGATGGACGCTTTCCAAATGGTCTCACAATTATTGAGTCCTTTCATGTCGCCTGATTGGTTAAATTGGCACCATCAGGCAACAAGTTGGTTCCTCAACAAATCGTTAGGTGGGCGGTCTATTCTATTCCTCATAAAAATCCTCACAAACGGTGGAGGACGGATGCAGGGTGTGTAATGGCTGTCTCCCTCCATTGGTGACCAAGACGCAGAGCATCGGCGAAAGGTGGGTCGGTCCACCCCGCCGAAGACCACGAGCTTGACAAATACGGTCACCACCCACCACGCGTGACAGATAATGTCACCCACGACGATGTCACATTAAATTAGGTCATCAGCATGCCTACAAAGCTCCATGAAAGTCAAATAAAAACATAGAACAGACAATAGTGATTTCTACATCCTTGACTGAGTTTAAATAGCAATAGTGATTTGTACATCCGTTTTTGACTGACAATAGTGATCTGCTACATGGAACATTTACTACGGATTAACCAGAAGAGTCCTTTGACTTTGGCAAGACTTAGTAGCAGATCAATTTCTAGGAACCCTTCATATAAATACATACCGAAAGAAGAACAGTGCAGCTACAATAACCAGAAGAGATCACAACAGCTTTGCACGCAGCATCATTTCCCCCAAAATGGTGGGTGCAGGGTCATTCCTGTTTGTTCTAATCCTTTCACTCGTTGTTAGCAAGAACTCAACCTTGGTATCTGGAGTTGCCACAACCACAAATAACACCACCGACCACCTTGCTTTGCTATCCTTTAAGTCACTCATTAGGAGTGATCCATTGCAAGCTCTGGAGTCATGGGGAAACCAGTCCATCCCTCTATGCCAGTGGCGTGGCGTCACGTGTGGCAGACGAGGACACCGTCGTGGCCGCGTTACGGCATTGGATCTTGAGAGTCTCAGCCTTGTCGGCGCTATCTCCTCTTCAGTAGCCAACCTTACCTTCTTGAGGAGGCTGAGCCTCAACAGTAACCGCTTTCGTGGTACTATACCATCAGTGGTTGGGCAACTCCTGTACTTAAGGTATTTGAACCTGTCAGATAATTCTCTGGATGGTGTAATCCCGGCATCACTTTCAAATTGCAGCCATCTTGAGGACATCAGTTTCGCATTCAACAATCTCCACGTGAAGATACTAGGCGAGCTTGGTTCCTTGCCGAACTTGCGCACAATCCAGCTCTTTCAAAATTTGCTTGAGGGCGAGATACCACATGAGCTTGGCTCCCTGCACAATCTCAAGGCACTCAATCTTGGCCACAACAAGCTTACAGGAACTATTCCTGTGGAGATCAGCAACCTTGTGAATCTTGGGTTTCTGCATATTGGAAACAACAAGCTCACAGGAAAGATTCCAACTGGGATAGGTAACCTTGTTAAATTAAGCACGTTGTCACTAAGTTCGAATCAACTGTCGGGTTCTATCCCAAGTTCACTAGGAAACCTCTCAGCACTGACCTTTCTTGTTCTGCATACAAATAATCTAACAGGGAGCATTCCACCGGTACAAAATCTTTCATCTCTAAGAGTCCTTGAATTAGCATCTAATGACCTTACAGGATGCATCCCATCTGAGTTAGGAAATCTCACATCACTGGTATTCATAGATCTTCAGGTAAACCGTCTAGCTGGAGGTATTCCAACATCACTTGGGAACCTGAATTTGCTTGAAACCCTTGCTTTGTCGTCCAACAATCTTACTGGTTCCATACCTAATTCCATTGGAAACCTACTATTTCTCTCAGTGCTTGACCTGGACAATAACCAATTAGAAGGTCCGGTACCTCCTCTTCTGTTCAATATTTCCTCTCTGGTGGTTTTCACTGTGGTGATGAATTATTACCTCAACAACTCTTTTCCACTTGACATGGGGAACAACCTTCCAAATCTAGAGCTTTTCCTCATTGATTATAATCAATTCCATGGGTCCATTCCTCCCTCCATGTGCAATTCATCTAAGCTTCAAAGGATTGAGGCCGTGCATAACTTATTAATAGGAACAATTCCCAGTTGCCTAGGAATTCACTTAAAGAGCTTGTCTTCATTAATCGTTGCTGAAAATCAGATTCAGGCAGCACAAGATGCCGACTGGGATTTCTTGGCTGGCCTGACCAATTGTAGTGAATTGAAGCTGTTGGATTTGAGTAATAACTTCTTTGGAGGTGAGATACCAAGTTCAGTGGGCAATCTCTCCAAAAGTCTGGAATATCTTGGTATGGAATATAACAACATAACTGGAATGATCCCTAAAGGAACATCAAATTTGGTCAACCTGAATATGCTTTATCTGTCTGGAAATAATCTAGAGGGTACCATTCCTACCTCTCTTGGAAAACTAAAGGGACTAAATGGGTTACTCCTAGGAATGAATTACCTATCAGGATCTATCCCTCCAGCTATTGGCAATCTTACAAAATTAAGCTTCCTTCATCTTGGTGGTAACAAACTTAATGGAAGCATACCATCTAGTCTTTCTGGTTGTCCTTTACAATGGTTAGACCTTTCATACAATAGCCTTGTCGGTCCAATACCTAGAGAACTTTTCCTTATTACATGCATATCCAAAATAATCAGTTAACTGGGACTTTGCCCATAGAACTTAGCAATATAAAGAATCTTGGGGTACTTGACTTTTCCAGTAATCAAGTATCTGGAGAGATTCCGATCTCCCTTGGAGAGTGCCAGATGTTGCAGTATCTCAACGCGTCTCACAACAAACTTCAAGGGACAATTCCGCCGTCATTAGAGCAGATGAAAGGCCTTTCAGTGATTGATCTTTCCTACAACAATTTGTCCGGGGCCATACCTGAATTCCTTGCTAACATGAAAGGTCTTTCTTCCTTCAATCTCTCGTTCAACAACTTCAAAGGTCAAGTTCCAACAGATGGAGTTTTCAAGAATGCATCTTCTGCCGCAATCATAGGAAACAATGGGCTATGTGGTGGTATCCCTCAATTGAAGTTGCCACCCTGCTCCAGCCACAATACCAAGAAGCCTTTTTTTGGGTCTTATCATAGGAATATCTATTGGCAGTGCATGTCTACTTAGCATGTTTACACTGTTTGTATTCTTATTTTGGAAAAAGAAGACAGAAGTGAACCTCCAAACACCAACACTTAGTGCGGAAGATAGGAGGGTTTCATATGCTGAATTAGCCCATGCAACATATAGTTTCTCATCAGGGAACCTTATTGGAGTAGGAAGTTTTGGCTCTGTCTTCAAGGGGCAAATTATGATTAATGGACTACAAGTGACAGTGGCTATCAAGGTGCTCAACCTCCTCCAACATGGGGCAGCTCAAAGTTTTGATGCTGAATGTGAGACATTGAGCTCTGCTAGACATCGCAATCTTGTGAAGGTCTTAACAGTCTGCTCAAGTGTGGACTTTAGAGGCCTAGATTTCAAAGCCATTGTATTCGAGTACTTTCCAAATGGAAATCTAGATCGGTGGTTGCACCAGCCAATTGATGGAAATAGTGAATAGAGAGTGCTTGACCTCGTCCAAAGACTAGACATTTCTATTGATGTGTTTCTGCACTTGAATATCTACACACGCACAAGCCAATGCCAATTATCCACTGCGATCTCAAGCCTAGCAATATTCTCCTTGATGGTGACATGGTTGCTCATGTTGGAGATTTCGGGCTGGCAAGGTTCTACCATGAAGATTCCAATGGAAGTTCTGAGAAATCAAGCGCCTGGGCTAAAATGAGAGGAACAACTGGATATGCTGCTCCAGGTGAATTTGCAACTACTTTAGTTTATTACTAGTAGCTTACTATCAGTATCCAAGTAAATAGGTTTTCTCATTATTTCAATTGTTGCTTTATGTTAGAACAAGCTGACAAAATTGAGATGTTCCCACAAATGGCAAAACAAACATCATATCCATTAATTCAATACTCTAAGAAGTCTTTTCGAAAACCAGCACTTGCCCGCATCGCATTAAGAGAAGTTAGAAAGTTTTTATAGCTTTGTGAGAACCCTAGCGAGATGCACGGGCGCACACAAGGCAGGCACACTAACACAAGGCACCGGCTCAAACGCGGTGGTGATGCGTCGATAGCTGTTTCTAAAGAACAAACTAATCAGGCGACCGGCGGTAGTAGCCTAAACCACGGGTCGGGCGGTCAGCGCCGCGTGAGGCCTGCCGCGGCGTGGCGGGCGCGAACGGGAAGAGCACACTCACAGCCGGCGCTTGTAATCCGGGGCGTGTCCCCCTCGGTGGCTGAGGAGTCGCTCCGGTCACCGCGTCATCGAGGGGATGGACGAGGCGCGTTGTCGGGGCGACCTTCCCACTTGTTGAGGAGCACCCGCTGGGCCCTCCTCTCCGGTCGCGTAGATCGACTTGGCCGCCAAAGGGAGCTACGCCGGGGGGATCCACTCATCGACCGGGTGGTGCGTAGAGGCGGCGGCGACGAGATGGCGGCTTACACTAAGCACTATCAATACATACAAAGCTCATTCTGTCGTTTTTTCTTGCAATTCATGTGAATTTCAGTCTATGGATTGTTTACAAGGAAAAGGCCAACAGACAATGAATTTAGTGACAATTTCAGCCTTCATTAATACGTGAAGATGTCAGTGCCCGACCAAGTGGGTAAAATTATTGACCAACACCTGCTACAAGGGTCGGATGATAATGAAGGAGTGACCTCAGACTAAATAAAATTATCGATATGAAGATTACTTGCATCAATTCTATTCTGCGTGTTGGAATCTCATGCTCAAAGGAGACACCAACAGAGCGTGCACAAATTGGAGATGCTCTGAAAGAGTTGCAAACAATAAGGGGCAGGTTTCGCAGGGATTCACTCCAACTCAAGCAGGAGCCACAAGTTACTGAAATTACAAGGTCATTCTGATTCCTTTTTGAGAATAAAGGTCATTCTGATTCCTGTGCACAATAAATCAGGTCGAAGAGTTACTGCAACAAATGGAAGTTCTCCAGCTACCTCGTATGGCATTTTGATCAAGACTTCCTCTTCTTTTGAATAATAGTATAATAGTACATTAGTGTCCTAATCAAGTAACATAATGGCCATTGTATAACTTTTTTTTCTTCTGCATAAACAATCATAATGAAGCTTCTCTACATTTGCACATTCGTTGTTAATTCTTCTCGTGAATAGTTATCATATTGTCTCCACCTCAAAGAGAGAATTTGAAGGATGGAAATGGAGGGAGTGAATGGGAGCCAATTAAAATTCATTAATAGATATGTATCCCAAATTCAACCCTAAACCCCCATCTCTTTTAACAGTGAAGATCCCACACATCAACTCAGTGACATATTTACCCTAGAAACATTTGAAATTTCATCAACATATGGGAAGCAAAATTCAGAGACACACTACTATCAAAAAATTCAGAGACATCTCTTTTAACCCTAGTTTTTGAACCGGACCGAACCGGCGGTTCGGCCGCTAAAAGACCGAACGAGCCTATACGGTCGGTTCACTTAAAAGATCGTCCATGCATTGAGGCCAGGAAAAACCCGGTCAAAAGGCGTTTTTAGCGGGCAGGTGGCCGGCGGTTCCATATGAAAGCCCGCCGGTCGATCTGCGCATGCGGTTTTTTGCTGTGGCACTGCGGCATGGGCTGCGTGGTACAATCCGGTTTTTTACCGCCCGGATTCCGTAACCACGGCCCGACCTCGGTTCGTAAAAACCCGGCTGCGTAAACCGGATTCTGGTCGGTTTGAAGTTTGAATTCAGGTGAATTCAAACGGCCCGGCGTTCGTATAAATTGAGGTAAACCCGGCGGTTTGGAATTTATACCTGCCCGGTTTGGCGGTATAAATTCAAAACGCCAGGAAGTTTTGTTTTTTAAATTTTTTTTGAAGGAATTTTTGGTAGTTGCTTTGGACATTTTGATGTAAAAGTGGCACACAATGCGGGAAATAAATAGCATAAGTCAATACGGTAACAAAATGTGGTGGCATACAAATAATCAGCGGCGTAGCATATCATCACGGAACACCCATATCGGCGCGACTCCTCATACTTTCGGTGACGCCCGGTCCGCCGGACGGCTGCGCGGCGAGTAAGCCGCTCTACCGCCGGAAACCCACGGCCTTTCCGGGCGGTTTCTCGGCCCAGAAAGCGGGCGGGCAGCGTGCCGCGGGCGGGCCAGAAGGGGCGGCCGGATAAGCGGGGGCGCGTTTGACCCCCGGCGCTTGCCGCACGCCTTATCCGCGGCCCGGGGAGGCCAATGGGCCTCATGGGCCTTGGCGGGCGGCCAGCCCGCCGCGTTTTTTTAAAACTTCAATTCAAAATTTTTTTATACCAAGCGAACTCAAATTTGAAAAAATTTTACACCATTGGCTTCTATAAATCACGAAACTATTTTCTGAAATTTTTCAACGATTTTTTTTTTTCAAATTTTACATTTTGAATTTGGCTTCTTTTTATACCGTAGGTCCGTAACGGACCGGACGGTTTTTTTGTAACGCGGTTTTACCAGCGATAAACCCCAGCGGGAGAAAAAACCCAGGGGTACAATACTATCGTTGAGAGCGCCTGCACCTGCCACTTGCTTGTGGGCCTGCATGGCTGCTGCATACAGTACGGACTGCTTTGGAATTTGAACGGACCGAAAGGTGCATGCGTGGTGGACTGGTTGAGCAATGCCCCTAGCTTTTCTTTGACTTTTTGGTAGTACTGTAGTACTAGCATTCAGATGTACTATATCTATTTTGAATTACTAATCTAGTCAATTTTTCAAATTAATTTGCAAATGCTCTATATTTATTTATCCCCTAAAATAACTCGAGCACCTACATATCATATATATATATATATATACTTGCATTTGTCAATTATTTAATTGTATATGTTTGCTTCAGTGTCAAATAAATTGTGTTGTGAGGTAGTACAATTAAATTGTGTTGTCGTATTTGTCAATTATTTAAATATATATATATATATATTGATTCAATGTCAAATATTAATTAAATCATATATATACACACGGTTCAAAAGAATTTGTGGCGGTTCGATAAAGCGGTCCATTATTATTATCTGGGCCGGTTCAACGGTTTTAAACGGTTGGGCCGATGAACCGGTGAACCGACGGCTTTCGGTTCGATCACCGGGTCCGGTTCGAAAAAACTAGGCTTTTAACATTAGATTCTTGGAAGCTAAATAAATAATATAATAATCCGCCAGCCCGGGACCTATTCTTTCTGGAACTGAAATCAGCCGTCCTTCCCCCACCGCCGCCCCTCTGCTCTCTGCGGCGGCGGAATGGCGAAAAGCGGCGAGTCCACGGTGGAGGTTGCCTCCTCCAGCTCCTCTCCTCTTGCTCCCGCTTCCGCGTCGGCTACGAGGCCGAAGGCGAAGCACCGTATGGAGATCGAGGGGTACCCAGTGGATGGTCTCTCCATCGGCGGCCAAGAGACCTGCGTCATCTTCCCGACGCTGAGCCTCGCCTTCGACATCGGCCGGTGCCCGCAGCGCGCCGTCGCGCAGGAGTTCCTCTTCGTCTCCCACGGGCACCTGGACCACATCGGGGGCCTTCCCATGTACGTGGCCACGCGGGGGCTCTTCAGGCTGCGTCCGCCCACCATTTTCGTCCCGGCGTGCCTCCGGGACCTCGTGGAGCGGCTCTTCGAGGTGCACCGCGCCATAGACCAGTCTGAGCTTAACCACAAGCTGGTACCCCTCGAGGTCGGGCAGGAGTACGAGTTCAGGAGGGACCTCAAGGTCAGGGCTTTCAGGACCTACCACACCATACCCAGTCAGGTGAGATGAATTGGTTCACTTCACTTCTTGGGATTTTTATATATTCTGATGAATTCATCTGTCATAATCTCGCAATGCTTGGATGGTGTATCAGTTTTTGTGGTGTGTCTGCAGGGGTATGTGATATACTCGGTGAAGCAGAAGCTTAAGCAGGGAGTTCATTGGCCTACCAGGGGAGCGAGATCAAGCGGCTCAAGCTATCAGGTGTGGAGGTCTGTCTCGCTTTTGGTGGCTTTGGAGTTCAAATTGAAACAGTCTTGTAACCAGTTGAAGGGAGTATGATTGTAAAGCCACCTCACCAATTCATATTTTTGCAGATCACGAATACAGTGTCCACCCCTGAAATTGCGTTCACGGGAGATACAACAGCAGAATTTATTCTTGATCCGGATAATGCAGATGTGCTGCAGGCAAAAATTCTTGTTGTTGAGGTATTTTGTATTCACTTGTCACTTTTACAGCTAAGTTCTCAGGTTGCAACATGTCACCAATTTTGTGGCATTAACAGCAAGTTAACATACTTAGAAACACATTCCATTTCCAGTGCTGAGTGTTATATCTTCTTTAGTCTTTCTCATTTAATCTAGTGAAATGTGCTGTGTGAATTTCAGAGTACTTTTCTAGATGACTCCATTTCAGTTCAGCATGCAAGAGAATATGGTCACACACATTTATATGAGGTATCTGATTTAAGTTGTTATTTGAGTTATTTCAAACTTGTTTATTCAACTTCCAAATTGTGAAATACTAGTATTTACCCAGACTTGGCTTTTTTGGAAACACAGATAGCAAGTCAGTCCGACAAGCTTGGAAACAAAGCTATTCTACTGATCCACTTTTCTGCTCGTTATACTACAGAGGTGAGCTGACATCTAACTATTGTTTCAGTTCTATCCACTGAAATGCTATGGCTACCAGCAATTTTTCTTTTCTTTTATTCAATTCCATTTTGACTACTTCTAGGTGGCCACTAAGTCCATTCATACTTAAGATGCTTCGCTTCCATATGATTATTCAAGTTTTTTTTTTTTTTTTCCCAAAGCCACTGCACCAGCATGCACATCTCTTTTCTATTCTGAAATCTTACTTGATGAAGAAATATATCAGTTGTATTTGCTCCTTTTGTTATGTCTTGGAAATTTTTCCTATTTGTTTTTGCATTGTTTGTGACTAAGCTAGTTATTCTCTTGACCTTCTCTGATGACTTCCTTTTTAGTGAGAACAGTGCCTGCATTGAAAACCTAAATCTCATTAGTTATGACTATTCTGTTTCAGGAAATTGATGTGGCAATAAACAGATTGCCACCGTCTTTCCGTAGCAGAGTTCATGCCTTGAAGGAAGGCTTCTAATAACAACATAAAGCAAGAAATCAGGAATGAAGTTTTGTCAATGGGATCAGCAATGCAGTTTTCCAAATTGGATCATGTGGGTAACTTTCACTAGAAATGTTTTTTGATATGTGTGCTCTGATGATACTATAACAATCATCTGAAGATTTGTGCGGGACTTTTTTGTCGATACTCATGCTTGTGACATTGGAATGATTGAATATTGAAATGTGAAACATCAAGAACCATTATTTAATTTATTTTTTGGCAGAACCATTTACCTTATTTCTGAACATTGACAATTTGATAGTACATGAATACCATGTGACTCTAGACTCCTCATTTCATATATGGTGATCTACAAGTAGCACTGTACTGAATCCACAAAAAGAAAACGAAAGTTTTTCACAAAGTGAACTGGCTACTTCCATTGCTACGTGCATGTCCTTGTCCTCATAAGAAACACATATCAACATGCTTTCACTCAGCATGCTCCATGATCTGCTCATCTGATCTGCCTCATGAAATGAGCGACAGATAGACGATAGATATGAACTGAAGACAGGTGTAACAGAATTTAAAACGAATGGCAACAATGCTTCAGATCTGAGGTGAGTGATAGATGACAGATATGGATCACAGAACCAGTCACCGACCTATCCTTGCAACACTGCTTTAGGTCTGAGGTGACTTAAGATGTCTGACTGTGAATCCGATGCACATACTTATCTTTGTTGTGAAAGCAAAGCATAGACTTGCAACCTGAATGCAAGTTAACCACAGCAAACATTGTGTAGCTTGAATAAGATTCTGAAAGCTATCAAGTATGAATAGGATTAGTTCCACTGAAGCCCGATTCATAATGTTTTGGAGGTAAAAGAAAGTGGAGATTGGAGAAAAATGGGGCTTGCAGGGTATTTGCCAATGGTAGGAAAAGAAAAGTGCCTTGATATACCCTTTCTTTTCATTTAACAAGATCAGTTTGAAACTATAAAATGTCAGTGCCGATTTTTGTCTGATTTTATAACCTTTGCTCAAATTCAGATCAGTGTCGGCATCGCAGCACTAGTTAAAACAATGAAGAAACAACTGTATGTGTTTCAATCAACTGACAGGAGAACACACCCCATCGTTCATTTCATTCCTGCTATCTATACACCACACAATCAAAAAGAATTGGGAGCTGGAGTGTAATGTACAGTTACAAACTTGGTTTACTACATTTTCTTCAGAATCTTCAGACCATGCATCCAATATACATTCAGAATCATCGACGACCATATTCTGTACCATCACCAATCAAAAGTTTGGGGCAAATCCATCACCTTCATCTTGTCGGCAAACATAAGCAGAAAATTTACATCGTCTGCAGCTCTGGCGCCTCTGGTATCAGCTCGATTGTCTCTAAGCAGCTAGCCGTATGCTCCGGATGTTTCTTCAGTTCAGGCTAAACCTGAAATAATGTTGTTGAGAAAATGTTGGTCAGATTCAGTTTCCGTATCGGTTGTTCAAAGAGCTCTGGATTGTTGTAAATAATGCTAAGATGATAACAGATTACCAATACATAGTTGATGGTCATGATAAGTGGCCATAAAAGCTAAATTGTACAGTACTACTTATTTGGTTCTTTCAGTATTTTATTCATTTAGGTCCTGTTTTTTTTAAGAATCTGTTTTAGGACTCCTTTGACTGAAATTATAAATAATTCTTGTATGCAATTTTGAACCCCCTTAGCTTCGGGGCACTTGACTTGCTGTGGATACATCTTGTGATAACAAATAAGTGATGTTGGACAGTCACACACGGTCTACAAAGCACAATCATAATAGTGATTTTTTAGTAATATTTATAGAACATTGGATAAGTTTTTTTTTTTTTTTGGCTGAAAAACTACATGCCAAGACAAATCTACTCATACCATTTCCAAACTCCAAATTCAACACAAAGAAAGTAATATGGTACTAAAATTTCAAAAGCTATCATAGACAATCCCAAGAACTTCACTTGTTGTTGGTGACTGAAGGTAGTATACATGTCATACACCCAAAACAATTCTACATAGAATTTTCAAACCATATTCGGGAATTCTTTATGTTCACTTTTCACTAGAATTATTGGCTTGTACAGTACTTGTGTTTGGTATCAAGCAACTTGGAAGCCAGTTTGGGTATGGCCCTTTAGTTCTAGGCACTGGTCCTTACATACAACCAATAATGTTCCTGTCATCAAGGATCCAATGTCCCTATGTGACTTTTCCCGGTTCATACATACCCCAAAATTTTCCAACTGGCAGAAAATAAAATAAAAAAAATAAACGGTTTCTTTTAATACAAGGGATCAGCATCAGACACCCCTGATGGACCAACTAACTAGCGGCAGCATGCAAAAACCTGGCACGCTAAAATAGATATCTGAACATTTTTGACATGTCCAGGAGAGAAATTTGGCCCTACTCGCAGCAGCTTTAGCCTGGAGCTGTGGCTACAAGGAAAAAACAACTATAATCTGTTGTAAAGTTTGTAAAGGGGCATCAGGTGATTTGCCGCTATTTTTTTATTAGACAATGGGAGAAAACAATTAACAGGAAACAAAGTGAACAAAAACAACAACAAAGAAACAATTTCAGCTAAAATCTGAGGACTACCAGAAAAAAAGGAACAACAATTCGGGGGGAATAAAAGGAAGACGATGCTCGGCTGAGACGACAGATTAACACCCAAGGGCCAGAACAACACTAATTCAAAAAAAATTGACTCTACAAGTCTAAGCCAACTAAAGCACAGTAAGTTGAGATCACATCACCAGGTTGTGTTGTGTAACATCATCTTTTCTTTGCATAGTATCTATATTGTAGTAAGTTGGTACAAACAGCCGCAGCAAAGAAAAAAAAGGTTGCAGCGAGCAGGCATTGATACATTGTTCTGCAAATGAACAGCCTCTATATTTCATAATATCGAGGTGTCTGAATTCAGTTGTACACGAAGGAATTTAGCAGAGCAGAGCGTCGTTCACATAGACATAGGATTAGTAGATGCGTGCGGCGTAAGGTGGCTTTGGCTCGTAGGGAGACAGACAGCCGTCCTGGTTCCGGTGATCGGCACCGGCAGGGCAGATGCCCCGGCTCCGACATTCCACTGTGCATCCAGCACCCCCCTGGCCCAGGATAGATCTGCACGATCCACCCCTGGCCTGGCATCTCCTGCGGTGGTGCCACGAATTGTCTCTCTTGCTAATTGCTATGGATCATCGATGATCGATCAGCTAGCAGGGGCCCCGGCTGCAGGACAGTGACCTCTCATGGCCGTACAGCGCCACACATGACAAGTGTGGCTCATTATTAGCAAAATAATCCTTTTATTTGGGTTTGGCTTGTGTCTTAATCCTTCATTGACCTATGGAATCTTCTTCCATCCCTTGTGCTCTACTAGCCTCTATACAAGTATTTTAAAGATGCATCTATGTTTCAAAAAAAAAAGTATATAGATGCATCATGGATGTGTAGCACAAAATTTTGGTCCAAATTCAATGCTCCAAAAAACAAGATTTCATTTCAAATTATGAATGAATATTCGCATAAATAAATAAAGTTATGCCCAAGAAAACAATGCAGGTATAGTAGTAGAATGCATGAGACTGGAGTGAAGGAAGAGAACAGAGAGAACTCACCATCTTACTCTAAACAGAAGCACCTGGCACTTGCTCATGGGCCCAACGACGGTCCCGCTCCCCGCCGCCGTCGGCCGACGACGACGACGCCGCCGCCATGACGCCGTCGTCGCAGAGCAGCCTGAGCGGCACCATCCGCGTGCTCAGCGCGCCGACGCGGACGCCGACGTGGGCGTCCACGACGACCCTGAACCCCTGCGTCCGCCGCCTGTACCTGTCGCGGACGCGCGCCGCGGCCGCCTCGTCCAGGACCACGCCCCTGGCGGTGGCCACGAACGCGACGCTGGCCACGGTGCGCGGCGCGTGCGCGAACCTTTTCACGGGCGCCCACCCCAGCGCCACGTCGCCGTCGTCGGCGTCGGACTCCGGAGTCGCGCAGCGACACGCGGCCCTCGCCGTCGCCGTACCGGAACGCGACGCGCTCGTTGGGGTTCCACGACACCACGCGGGCGCCCACGGTGGCGTCCATGGCGGACACGGCGCCCGAGGAGGAGGAGGAGTTGCCGAGGCGGAGGCGCACGGGGAGAGAGGCTGCAGGTGGAACGACGGCGCGCGCGGGCGGTAGTAGAGGTAGGCGAGGCAGGCGGCGGCGAGCGCCAGGCAGAGCGCGAGCAGGGCGAGACCCGTGGCCAGGCAGCACACGCGGCGGCACGAGCACCCGCTACTGCCACGGCGGTGCTGCTGGCGGTACGGCGGACGCGGCTTCCGCGCGCGCCGCCTGGAGGAGGAGGATGCTGCCGGTACTGGTGCGCCGGCGGGGGTTTGAGCGGCAGAACCTGCGGCGGCGGCGCGAGCGTGGGCTTCTTGAACGGCGGCGCGGCCGCCGGCCTGCTGCCGGTGACTGGCGTCGGCGTCGGCTTTGTCGGCCTTGCCCCCGCCGCTGCGGGTGCTGCCGCCTTGGGCCTCGGCGGCTTGGATGGCAGCGGAGGCTTGGGCTTGGGCGGAAGAGGTGGCTTCTCGGCCATGGCGCGCGCGCGGTTCTTGGTGACCGACTGATCGTACCTTGCTAGGGGAGTACGTGCAGATCGATCCATCGATGCAGCAGCAGCAGGTGAGAGAAGGGTGGGGAGTGAAGTGATGGTTTCGTGCCTAGTTGCTGACTGGTTAGCTGCAGCTGCAGCTACTTATAGCTAGTGGCAATGGAATTGCTTGAGCTTGGAGGGTTAGTTGGTGATGGCCGCTCCAGGACTCTTTCGACCGTGTGTAGTGGTGGCGTGGCGTAGCTGGCCATAACGGGAGGGAGCGTCCGTCCGTGCGCGTCGGTGTACCGGTGGGGCCCAGGTGTCAGTGTTACAGCTAAGGATGGGGCACAGTTCAATGGTTGCTGACGTGGGAGGGATCGAGTCTGGGAGAGGTTTGCTTCTCCTCGATGCCAAAGCCAACCCCCTGATAATCGGCAGGTACCATCCATGTTTAAGTCTAACAAAAATACTTTAGGCCATAATTTTCATTATTTATTGTATAGAGTCTAAAGTTTTCTGAAATAGTGTCTTGTAGCCTAAAGATGGCATTGAGGTCCATGATGTGACACAGGCGTGGAGTGATAACCTGGAGATATATAGGGGCAGCTTGAGTCGAGGCTTTGTTTGGATACACGTGTATCTAACTTAACCTACATATGTTAAAGTAAATTAGAGTGTAATTAAACTAAGTTTCATATCAACCCACTCCAACACTTATGAATTGAAGTGGATACGCAGGCATCAAAACAACGTTTGAAGGGAGGCCACACACCTTCGTATATGTACACTTTTGTATGTGTTCCCTATGCTTGCGCGCCAATGTGTTTTGGCTAAAGCAAGCATCGGTAAAACTCTATTTCTTCTTAATGCAATATGTGTCAATATGCACGGTTTCGAAAAAAAAAAAACCTTCGTATATGAACCTTTAAATGTTACTCCTTCTGTCAGCAGCTTATAAAACGTTTTAACTTTTCTTAATATGAGGCAACATATTATGTATCAAGCAAAAAGATATGTATATAGAAAAATGTCAAACTACCTTATAATTTAAAATATATAAAAAGTAGTATTTAACTAGCTAATGAGGTGCACTTCATTTGTATGGAGACTCCCATGATAAAATTCAATCAACAACCACTATTAGAAAGAAAAAAAAAGAACAGAGAACAGTGGCTTGTGCCTTGGCTAACCATTAATTACCTAGGTCCACCCCTGATGCATAACAAACACGTCGGCGGGAAACCACCCCTTCACTCGTTCTTAATGTAAGTATGTATTAAGTTGTGTAGCTTGTGTAGCTTCTCCCTCGCTCGTTCCTGGCAAGCTATTTAAGAGATATTATACACACCAATTTCCACAACTTAGACACACAAGTTTGTTGATGAGTATTAAACACTCTGTTGGGTGCATTGCATGATATGGCTTAATAGCTTGTGTTGGAGCTTATCACAACGTACGTTGCCCATCCCAGCTGTGGCTGTGGGGTAAGTTAATTGGTGAGAAGACTGAACTGAAGGTCAGAGAGATCGAGATGGATGTCGGTGATCAACAGAAACAAGGAAAAAAAAGTTGATTGATGAACCGCTGGGGCGTCGCATCGAATCGATCGTTGGACGCGGCGTCCCTCTCCCCGGCAGGCCCCGTCGTCGTTGCCGTTGGGCCACACACAGCGCCCACCCGTATATGTGCCCGTGGAGCTAGCGAACGTACGTGCATGTAATGTAATGTGCACGAGTATCTGTGACAGTAACACGACACATTTGCCTACGTGATAGTAGTAGTATTGTGCAGAAGTTTGTTTCAGTTTCTGCTTAATGAAAAACGCGCTTCGACCTGATCTCGAACAAAAAGAAGTTTGTTTCAGGAGCTAGCGTTCTCGTCGTAGGTAGGATGTAGCTCTCGATCGGTGCATGCACACGAGAGAGAATCGATCAATATAATGTCCCAATCATGTACGTTAATTAGTAGAGCATATACACAAACGCATCGTATAAAATAAGATTATAATCATGCATAATCGAGTTATTATATATACATATATATATTTATAAGTAGTAATGAGGTGAGCCGTGCAAATAAACGAGCAGGCCCGTCGTCGCTATCGGCGTCCATCGTGGCTACGCGTTGGCGCGCACTGTGAGTCTTCTGTAGTGTGACCGTGCCGTGCCATTCCCCAACGGTCACAAGAGGCTAAAACCAAACTATACAAGCATACCAACCGTGGAACGAGTTGAGTGGACGCAGCACACTGTAACCCTTTGTGCTAAAATAGTCTGGACTGGACTGGACATGTTATTAGGTTTTCCTTATTTTTTCTGTGTAAAAAAGGTAGACCCTGCGCGTCGGTCGGTCCTTACTGGAAAGAAGAGAGGGACAAAACCTGGTCATGGATCGGCGCTTTCCTTTGGACACTTTCCCCTGCATTCCGGCCGGTTCCTCCTATTTCTGATCATCACTTGCTCGATCTGACACGGACGCTGCAGATGGATGCCTTTGCTTTGCTTGCAGCCGTGGCATTCTTCCGATTCATTCCTTAGCTGCAGCCTCCCTCGATCCCTCGCCGATTGGATCGAATGGTCCACAGATCATCGCAGGCTCAGCTGATTCTTTGTCGCGCTGCACCACCCACACCAACAGCAGGCTAATTGAATCAGCAAATTACCAAGAAAATACTGTACTAAGCGAAGCACCAAACTTTTGTTATACGAGTCAAGATTAAACAAATGTATCTTAATTTAACCAAATTGCAAAAATATATGAGTCCAAATTAAACAAAATGTATCTTAATTTAACCAAATTATATAAAAAAAAATATATAGTATATGATAGTGGTTTTATAGATATTTTTTTTTATACATTTAAGCAAACAGTAATGTCAAGAGACATATATAAAAAACTAGTAGAACACCCCTGCACATTGCTGCGAGAATGGCTGATCAAATTATACTATATGAATGAATAAATATCATAATACATGCATGCTATTGGATGATTTTTAGCATTCTGACGTAGACAACTAAATATACGTTAGTAAACTGGTGGCTTTTGGTATGTGAATAATTTGAATAAAAACGTGGCATGGGTTAGTGGATCTTTGATGTGGACACACTTTGTATATATGGTAGATAGTAGGGTTTGATGTGGGCACACTTTATGGCAAGATAAATTGGTAGTCGGGTTTGCTTTATAAGAGATATAATGTATTATAATTTGGAGGTACAAAATAAATTTAATTAAAGGTTTTTTCACATGCCTTTTTTTTTAAAGGTGTAATAAATACGGATGTTGTATCCTATAAATTTTCACAGCTATTTTTTGGTAACAACCATTCATTCTATTGTGAAATTGCCCCTCTAGTCTTTCTATTCTAACAATAATTTTCAGATGGAGCATGGAGGCACCTTCTTCTATGGACCGTTAGATGATAGGTAAGAGGTAACAAACGGTTCACAAATATATGGACCACATCCGCCGCCCCCCCCACACACACACACACACACACACACACGGTTTTGCTTTATGATTATCATGAGGTTACAATAATGCCACGATAATTGGGTGGGCCTATGAACAAAAGCTGGTTCGATGACGACCCTCAAGGGCATGCCTCATCAGATGTGTATGCTTTCAACACCGTCACGTTTCGAATTTCACTCGTTTGCTTGGCCAATCAATCGACTATAAAGACGAGCTGATTTGATTCCAATCAAAATGTAGGTAGACCGTACGTGCATGAGTGCGTACGTGCGCGTCTATAATTTGGACCATGCATTGATCGAGGGCGTACACTGTTGTATAATAAGATGTGATATATATATGGGGGGGATTGCGACGGGAGAGGAGCTGAGAGATAAAAAATAATTTCAAATCGAGAATGAACGCATTAGCACAAATTAAGTTTAATTTCATTAATCGCATATATCGGTGTCTAGTTAGGTGCGCGCTTTATCTATATAATAACATGCATAATAACGATCGACAATCAGTTGTTGGTGCAAATCAAGCCCAATGCATATGATATATGAATTGTCGGCAAAAGCAAGCAGGCATGCATCTAGCTGCCGATGCTCCGAATGACTATTCGCCTGATTGCGTGCTGCACATTAGCTTCCTTGGCCGTTGGTTAAAAATTATTTAATGACACTAATGTTGCATTAGAAATGTAAATATGTTTAAATATAATTTTAATCAAAGTTCAAACTGATTAACTTTGCGAGAAGTGAGAATTACATTTCTTTTTTTTATAGAGGTAGCATACATTTTGATGTTCATGATCACGTGGAGTTTTCCATTGGAGCTCTGACTTCGGACTGAATGGTTTATATGGATGTTCAATAGTAGCTTGGTCGCTGGGATAACGATAAGGAGGACTAGTAGCTAGTGTCCCTACACGAACAATTCCTTCTGCCCACACAAAAATCAGTGTTGTCAAGATTGATAACATCGTCGCATAAGCATTGCTGAAAGATTATTCGATGTCATATCCAGATCAGAGTTCGGAGCGAAGAGATGTAAAAACTCTCTCTGTTCCAAATTATAAGATTAACGATCGATGGAGTACAGATTAAAGGAACAAGATGGCGACGTGACAGATCGTGAGATGGATCGATCGACCCAGAACATGGAGCCATTTCCCTTTTGGCAGGAACAAGCCAAAGGACTGAAGCTTTTTGTCCTGCCTCTCAAATCATGGCCACATGGACGTACAGAGTCGACGATCGACAACATTGCATTCGTCTCGACTCTGGAGACAGATCGAATAAGTAAGGAATGAGGCGACGGTGACGAGGAGTCCATGGCACGCAAGAATAATCAACCATGATTCTTGTCCATGATGGACATAGGTCATTCATATGTAGACGTGCAAAATTGTATATATCCGTGGCAAAGACATCTGTCGTTTTCCTTTACCCACATGCTGATCGATCTGCTGAAGAATGAATAGGGACGTGCAATGCACGCTGTTCAGAGAAATGCATGGTCTCCTCAAGCTGCATTGCTCCACAATTTTTTTTTTTTTTTCCTCTTTTTTTTTCTTTTGCCTAGAGAGAATATGAATGTTTGCCTGCTCAAATTAAACTTTTTTCATAGAAATAATAAATATTTGCCTCTCGTTTGTTCCGTTATGGTAAAAGATAAGTGGAAGTATAAATCAATACACATAATAATATGGTTCCTCGTGAAAACAAAGGGAAGCATACCTTGGCATAGTAATAATGTTACTGCAGGAAAAGTGGATGAATTAGAATGAAATTGGACTGAAACACTTAAGTTGTTACATAATTTTTTCTATGACATAGTAATAATGTTTTAAGAAGATTCCTAGATGATAATACTCTTATTAACGTAGTTTCCAACTATAGATGGATGATGAAATAAAATTTCTTTGAAACAAAAGAGTGAAACTATATATTGAGAGTGATTGTTTCATCCATGCTTTATTATATTCAACACTGCAGAGCCAATTGCACCTCTAGTCACGCATGCAAATTAAGGGTTTATTCGGTAATCCGTCATAATCCAATCCCAATATAGAGATGAGGCGAATTAAAGTGGAGCCAAATAAAGGCTAAGACGGACTAAAGGTCCCACCATACCACACTGCACCTTACCAAAATGCTTATCAGATGAGCTAACTAATCTAATCTAAGGACAAATTATTAGGCTTATGTGCACCGCTGCACATGCCATCACATTAAACAACCTTTTTGGTACAGAGAATTAAAAGAACCGATCCTGTTGACCTGAAAACAAATATGGAGTATGGGCGCGAGGAATGAGCAACAGTGTATAAGAAATATGCTTTTAAAATAAAATAAAATGCAAACACGTACAGCTTACCAACGCCAACTATATTGAAACAGAATCAAGATAAAACCCAATAAAAACTCTTGAACTCACACATGAAACCAATATATATAGCATAACAAAGAACAATCCCCCAAAACTTGCCCAAAACAAAGAACAATCCCCCAAAACTTGCAAAACCCTGAACCCAGTTGAGCAGTGCCATAACCAGTGCAGTCTGCAGTGCCTCTTTATATATAATACTCGTAAAGAAAAGATTAATGAAGATTAAGACGCCGGTGCACCGACAGAGGGCAGAAAGCGGGCGGTGAGAGGGGAGGATCCGGCAGGACAGGGACGTTGGCAGTGGCCGCACACCCGCCCTACCTCAACCCCAGTGGCCAGTGGAGCCTCGCCGTTCGGACGGCACCTCGCTGTAGTTGAGGCGTCGCGGGCCTGTTGCAAAGCCGGCCAGGCCGGACGGCGACCCACTAGCTAGCGTGGCAACCGGCGATGCGATGCAGCTTCTCCTCCACTTGTGAACCATAGACGGCTTGTGTCTGTCTACGGCACGTCTTGCGCTGTCGGTTCGCTGCTCGTCTCTGTGTTCCGTGTTGGGGATTCTACCTGCGTGATGTGTCCAGCGAAATGTTCCGACACAACTTCCTTCCAAGCTGAAGATATATCGACTCTTAATTGCCCTTTCCAGCCTCAAACAAGGAATTTTGAGTACTTGTGTTTGCTCGCCGACAGTACGGCTCAGGCTTGCAGAAAGGCACAACCTACCTAGCGAAGCAACAACAGTTGCAATAGCCTTGCAATGTGTGGCACAACCTACCTAGCGAAGCAACAACAGTTGCAATAGCCTTGCAATGGGTAGCTCCACTTCAACAAAATATAGCGCCACTGCAGCAGCCTGCCTTACAAACGACAAATGTCCCCCAAAAACCTTTTGCATTCGTTGCCAACACCGTTAGAGATAAACAGAACAGTTCGAACCAGAAACTAGTTCACTGGCAGTGAGATACCGGCCAATCTGGAAACTTGCAGATGACTCAAGTTTGTTAGACTTCCCATCCGATACCTTTCGTTTTTTTTTTCATCTGGTGTAACAACTTTCACTATACAGAGACAAAGATCATACAACCTTCATCTATTGACTAGTGAAACAACAAAAGGCAGCTTTCAGCCCTTTTTTCCTTTTATATTTATACTTGTCATCACCAAACTGTCTATGAACAAAAGGATTAAGGTGCATGAACAAAAGAAGAAAAAACGAAAAGGATATCTGCAGCACACACAACATTTTCCGCATCACCCACGGCCGGACAAAATCAACCTGACGGCAGCACATCTATGTAGCTGTTCCATTGCTCTAGGGTTGCTTTATGGTAAGCTCGGCTCTCAGATGCAGCATACCATCGATGAAGAAAAGGCTGTCATCGGCCATGAACGTCTGCCATGGGATAGCAAAGAGATTCCTGTACCCAACTGCCTTTCCACCGGTGAACGTGTAGTTACCCTTGTACTTGCTCACAAACTCGCCAGATGGTCTCGTCCTTGCAGCGAACTCATAGTCCACTGTCACGCTCATTGAGCCCTTCTCTTGCATTCCCAGGAAGAGGCCAAAGCAGTAGAACGTGCTTTGCTGCTCCATGTTACAGTGAGCAGAGAGGAAGAAGCCCTGCCCTGCGAGGTGGAATGCTTTGCGAGTATATTCGCCTGCAGGAAAGAGTCGAGCACTCCTCACGCTTGAGATCCAAGTATGCTATGCACTGTGGGTAGGGCCGATCAAACTCAACGACTTTGAGTGGTCTGTACTTGTAAGCCCGCTCAGCGAATTTCCGACAGGTTATTGTGTCCGCTGCAAGAGCTCGTTGGCGATGTGGTGCATCAGCTTTGTACAGAAGAGCCTCGGTGACACACTTGGTTGCTTGCTCGTGGTCTATATCCGTGCATGTTAGGACCTTCCGCAGCTTCCTACATGTCATATGACTGAATCGCACAAGAGGGAGCAGCCGAGAACTAAGGATCTCACGTCTCTCTTCCGATTTCGGGTATTGTGCACGGGCCCATCTGAGCAAGAAGTCATAGATGGTATCTTCGGATGCCACCTGGAGGTCATTACTTGATAAGATGGCTTCAATTCCAGGAAGAGGATGTTCATCACTTCATCTTGGAACCTGAAATGACCAAAAAAAAATCACCTTTAGTATGTTCACAATGGTATTGTCAGAACAATGTTGGGCTAAACTTTACATAAAGTAAAAATAGGTCTCCATCAATTTATATCACTCACTTAGTCAAATCCTTGTATTTTACAGCAAGGAAATCCTAGCTGCATCTGTCAGTGGTTGAACTGCAGCTGCCATTGAAATTGAGCAGGGAAGATCTAGGTAGAAGAAGTGCAGATTCTGTGGTCATCGGCAAGCTTGTGAGCAACTGGCTGCAGTACCTCATGCATGAAACAACCTCAAATTTGTCCGCAGCCATCAAGATATCCAGCAGAAGAGTGGGCTCAGTAGTTGTCAACTTTCCACTATACATAAAGCTTAAAAAGCTCCATGAGGGCAGTTTCCTCTGTTCCAAGAGAATTAAGAAAAAAGGATGACACACAAAGCAAATATCAATAGAGAATGATTTCTCTTTTGTTTGTGTGTGTGTATGGCAACTAGTTCTCAGAGAACAAATGGTGAATGTACATAAAATGTTCTTTGCATAATATAAGCAGGATGTTCTAGTTTCCCAAAGTTGTCACATTACCTGAGTCAGTAATTCTAAGGGTTGCATGTCTCTGATCCGATTCTTTCATGCCATTTGAGAAAAGCTAATAAAAACAAATTAAGCTTATCAGATAGCAGCACTGACTGGAGCACAGAACAAAGGCATTTGAGGAGGTTACCACAAGTCCATAACTACCTTGAAAAAGAAAGGACTCTTTGCAGCAAGAATCGCCGAACTGATATAAATTGTCTTGACTCGTAAAACAGGTGTACCCACCACAGTCCAAGATGAATCAATACCTTGCCCATCATCACCTGCTGTTAACAAGGTCAGAGGTCTATAATAGGGAAACAGGGAAGGAAGCAAATGGTACAGAAAAGGTGAATTAGACAAATATTCTGCAACCCAGAACACTTGGAGCAAACTGTTTGTTGCATCCAGATTAGTTTTTCTACCTTCAGAAAGACAGAGTAATCCGGAAAATAAAGGCAGAACAAAATTGTAAAAACATGTATACCACAATCAAAACACTTGGAGCTAACTGTTTGTTGCATCAAGATTAGTTTGCTACCTTCAGAAAGACAAGGCAATTGGAACATAAAGGAATTTTTAATTTTAATTTTAATGAAAACACAAATAAATACACCTTTTATGCGCTTTTTTAGCAATCTAAGCATGCTTATAGCTTAGCAAGTAACAATCATAGATGTTTATCAACCAAGAATCAATTTATAGAATAATAACCACCTAGTTTGTGAGAAAATTGCACCTAGCTCACCAGTGAATGTCATATTGTGCAACTAAATTTATAAGTTCTTCCTACAAACCTATCTAGTTTTTGTTAAATAAATAGAACTAGCAATCAGCAGATTTGAGGTAATGATCAAGCACAATAACTGGAAAAAAATTGTATGGCATCTATAGCTCTTGTGCTTATTTTGGGCTCAAATAAAAAGAACATGACAATTCTAGAAATAAGACAGCTTCAGGCTCCAAAAACAGGGCCAGCTTAAAATGTTGAATGTTTCGATTTAAGAATTTAGTCTTTGATTTTTGGAATGTAACCTACAACTGGATCCACCCAGCTAAAATTTAGCTAGCTAAAATTTCAGAGACAAACTTCAGCCATCTAAAGTTTTTCCTAGCTAAACTTAGCTTGGGGTGTTTGTATCCTCCAGCTAACAGACTGTTGAAACAGCTAAACTTTAGCTGCTCATTTAGCTGGGCCATTTGGATCCTAGCAGCTAAATTTAGCCTGCTAAAGTTTAGTTGGTGGATCAATAGCTAGCAACAAAAATGAAATGATCAGAATAGGGGGTGAAAACTGAAAAGGTCTAAACAGGAACTCCGGGAATTGCTTTAACAAACTGCAACCAGGCTCGTCCTGATTGAACTATTTTGTAAAAATCTCAATCTGATTTAACCTCCAAAAAAGTTCAATACATTAGGACAAATAAAATTTCATTAAAAATTAAACTTGCCAAAGGCCTAAATAGACAATAATTTTCTAAAATTAGGACCTTTTTTGCCTAACTTCACAAATAACCATAAAAATATCAATATTATATTCACCAATAAAAAATTATTAGGGATGCAATTTATGGATTTACAAACCGTCTTGGCCAACATCGGTGGAGATTCTTCTATCATTGCTACAGGTTCCTCTTGATTTTCATTTTCTTCATATGCATCACACTCTTCTGCTTCGACTTCATTGCAACTTGTTTGGTCTGACATGTGAGTTGTAGATTCTACAGAAGAAATTGATAATCAAAATAAATCACAAAAAAAGAGACGAAACTGGCATAGCCGAAAATCAAATGAAACAACAAAGATTGCAATAATAGAACCACCTGTAGTATAATAGGAGACATTGTTGCATAGTAAAATGGTCATATGTACACAACAGTAGCATTATTAAGGGGAAAACGGATCATAAATCAAAATTTAGCATCCATAAGCAACACACATGACTTGTATAGCTAACGTGGAGTAAAAGTGGAGTGCGGAAAATGTCATAAGCAGAAGAAAGCAATACAGATTGTGACCATCAGGATCACAAGTCTACTCTATATTATCTTTAAAAAAAGTATAGAACCTCAGAAAACCATTTGTATCTTGATTTAAAATTAGCATATTATTATTACACCACCCCCATTAAGTCATTTCA
The DNA here is from genome assembly GCA_015847255.1 of Hyparrhenia diplandra. Lineage (NCBI taxonomy): Eukaryota > Viridiplantae > Streptophyta > Magnoliopsida > Poales > Poaceae > Hyparrhenia > Hyparrhenia diplandra. Next base: position 148,253 of record JADLZK010007734.1, on the reverse strand, counting down.
AGAACCTCAATCTTGTGGTCTATTAATCTGGGCTGATGCTACTGCAAAGAATATTAGTTTACAAAATCTACCCGCAGGAACATGATTGCAAATATGCAACTCAACATTTATAAACCTTCTGACCTTCAACAACTTTGAATTTATCATTACAAACATCATTGGTTTTAAGTGTCATATATTCTTTATCAAAAATTTGCTTTTGGACGTTAGAGTGAACATTCACAATTAGAACGATGATTATATGAAAAAATGACAAACATTATTTTATATAACTACTCAATCACCACACTACACACCTACAACAGGAAAACTACCTATGAATACATGAATAAGAGGGTAATGCAGCAATTAATTTCTTTAACAAAAGGAAGGTAACTCAAACAAAGATTTTTTTCACAATTTCCCATGCTAACCCTCATACATAAATACTGAAAGGAGGAAAAGGGGAGTGTTACAAATTAAAAAATAAGAAAATTTAGACAATGCCAGTTGAACTCTCGACCATCTCGATGTGCTAGTTTAGGGTACCTTATGTCGTATTAACATAGTTATCAAGGCGGTAAAGTGAGATAAGGCAACTGATTACCGCTTGGACGCTTATAAGTGCTAAAGTATAAGGCGTGGTGACGCCATACTAGTATACCAGCCAGAGGGATTATGAGCACACCAAAAGGAAAAAGACAAAAGGGAAAAAGGAAAAATGCCACCAGGCCATTTGGCGCATGCTAGAGGTCAAAAGGATAGCAATTGTCTGCTTGTCAACACTGGAGCATGGGCTGGAGGTGATGATCCCTTTGGGCGTGTTTGGATGGATGCAAGGTACCGCTGTTTGGTTGCCTGATTCACTCCCGCAGACTGGCTGTCGCATGCAAATTCCCCTCTCAACCAGGCTCTATAGAAACGGACAAATCGGGTGTTTCTCTCGGTCCAGGCATTCTTGGGAGGGTGGGCGCACACGTATGCATGCTGTGTGAAAAGGGAGAGATGTGGGGGTGCAGGCAACTAAGCGCCTTCCGTTCCTAAAGCTTGGCTGCACGTGCATTACGACAAACAAGCTGACCTGCACCTTCAAAAGCCTGGCTAGTGGCAGCCTGGTTCGTCCGAGCCGGCCAGGCCACGGCGAAAGGCAACCAAACGGCGCCCTTTGTGCTCGGCGTCCTCTGCTACTGCAGCACAAACTGGAGGCAGTATCCCTGCTGCTGGATGGACCAGAGAATGCAGCTGCTGCCACCAGTGCTGCTGGATCAAGGGAGGAGGAAAGCAACAACTCCTGCACAGTATCCAACAGATCTGCCACTCTCCCTGTCTCCCGCACACTTCCTCTCTGTCTCGCGCTCTATTTCTCCATGCTTCCTCTATGATTGTCTCCCGCCAGAATCTCCTGCTGTTATCCCCCCTCCTCCCACCTTTCCGGCACAAGTGGATTCCTATGATTCGGGCGCTAAAGCGATGATTCTGACGCCACACTAATAAAGCAGACGACATGGCGTCAATCTAGACAGCTCAGCGCTTAAACTAAGCCTTAATAAGCATGCTTATAAAGCACAATTGCCATTCTCAGGGTATTTTATGAATCAAAGAATAACTCTTCCCATGTTACCTTATTAACAGGCAACACATCACCTACAACTCCATAATAGAAGCATTTATATGCTGTCAACCTAAAGAGTACAGATGCAGCACCTGCAAATGGTTTCTGAGTTGCACCCCTCTGGTTGCCGAAGATTCTCAACTGGATTAAGCACAATATTTCGGTGGGTGAATTCTAATTCAATGTATGCATATCCTAAATTATCTCATTTATTCTGGTACATACGTTGAATTGTGGCTCAGATCAAAATGTAAGATAGTTCGTACAGGTACATCATGACAGCTCAAAATTGAAATCACTCTTCTAACCTCCCCAATTCCTTTTCCATTACAACCTATATTGTCGGGTACCTACGGAAATTAGATTTTACTCAAAAAAAAAAAAAAAAAAAAACGGCAAATAACTCCCCAGCAAATTCACAGCCGAATCGCATCAAACGTCACAAATCAACAGACAAAATCGCCCAATCGGAAGGCAGACATCCTACGGGCAACAACGGCATGCGTAGCGTAGACAGAATCTGTGGACGTACCTTTCTCCTTGAGGAGCTCCTCGCGGCGGCGGCGCTTGCGGTGGCGCGCCCAGTCGGCGAGGCCACCTCCTCCGGCACCGCCGCTGCTGGAGCCCGGCGCGTCGTCATCCCCGGCGACGACCTCGATCCGCAATTCCCGGTCGGAGAAGTTGACCTCGTTGAAGGCGAACTCAAAGCTGGGCCCCCCGCCCCGGGCGAGAAGTCCGGGTCCATCTCCGCCGCCGCGGTCGCGTGCGCGCCGACCAGCCTCCTCCTCCGCCTACGGGAAGTTGGGGAGGCGTGGAAGGCGGTGGCCGTAACCCCAGCCGGCGGAGGGCTCGAGGGGGAGGGCGAAATGAGAGAAGTTCGTGGCCGGGAGGGAAGGAGGAGGAGACAAGGAGGGAAGATGGTGGTGGTTATAATAAGGAGGCAACGCAGGGGGGCAACATGGGAAAAGGAGGCTTCAAACGTTTTGGTCGTGGTGGTGCCGCGATAGCGGCGTTGAAGTCGTGCTCGGAATTGTCAGGGGCTGTTTAGGTAGGGATTAGACTTTTTTTTTTTTTAAAGTTGGGATTAAAATAAAATTAGTATTTTTTTTTCAATCCAATTCTTTTTAGGTCTTAAACACATGTATATTGAGAGAAAATTATAGGGTATTGTTAGAGTTTATCTTAGATCCGAGCCCAATGAAGGTGGTGAGTCGAAGGTGAAGTCACCAAAATCGAGGTCCTTAGTGATGGTGGGGGGCGCCACTTGAGGTGACTAATGAATAGAGGGTAAAGCGACATCAGATGTCAGCGTTGGGGGGCGGAAGGCGGGGCTGGGTGGAGAAAGGGGAGCAGGCGGGCTTCTTGGGGAAGCATCGGAGGGCGGATGGGGCGGTCGGCGGATGAAAAGAAGTGAGAGAAGAACACCAATAAGGGGGCAAGGGGTGTCCTTTTTTCCTAGTTTAATCCCCTTTACCAGTCCTCTTGGGACTAAATGACTAAACATGTTTAGTGACACAAATCTTATTAATGGCATGGCTAACCTGCCATTTAATCCCGTGACTTACATAAATCAAAGCAAATTCCTTGTGATTTAGTGAGGAATACACTCAATTTTCTACCATCTAAATTGTTGTAAAAGTCCTACAATTCCAACTCATACAAAAAGTGAATATGTAATGCGAACAACATTTGAAGTCAAATTTAGAAATAAACCATGCTGAAAACTTCAGTACCGAAATAAACCAAGTGGACAAAATCTTTTCTTTTCTTTTTGTGAATTAACCAAGTGGATAATTCTAGTATCAATATATGCACTCACTCAACTTGATATCTGTTGCTGAATTTTCTTTTATTCAGCCACAAATATAAGGAGTGTTTATACTAGAAGACTAATAAGGACTAAAAATTAGTCCTAGTCTCTCTCAAGTCTATTGGACTAGTGACTAAGGGGGTGTTTGGTTCGAGGGGACTAGGGACCAGAGACTAACGAGGGACTAATAGGGACAAGAGTCTATTGGACTACGGACTAAATGAGACTAAAAATTAGTCTTTTTAGTCCTCTTGTTTGGTAATTTAATGACTAAATGAGACTAAAATTTAATCTCTAGTCCCAAAGAAACCAAATAAGGGGCTAAATGAGACTAAAAATTCTTGTTCAATAATTTAGAGACTAATGAGCCTAAAATTTAGTCCCTAGTCCCAAAGAAACCAAACAGAGCCTAAATGGCTAGCTTTTAAAACATTGCATAGTTCAAAATAAATCTCATAATTAATGTCTTTTAGTAGTAAGAAAAAAAAAAACATTGTGGGCTGATACTTGGTACGGTATGCTATAATAATTGTTTTTAGGGAAGGTATGCTACAATAAATGGATATGCTGTATTGTGTCGGTGTCCACGAATAATATCAAGGTTTTTTCTTGGCCGCTTCCTGTAGATATGTTGAGTGCTAGAAATATCCTCAAGTTCTAAAAAGAGAAAAGAAAAAGCAATTATGTGTCGATCATAGGGTCGGTCGTGTCACACGCAACGCACTCAGAGGATATAGCACTCACCTTTTCGTTAGTGTCAATTCAGTACAATTTGTTGGCAATGTAAACATCCCAACTGAGATTTTGTCGTCCTTTTTAATAATTATAAAACCGGTAAAACAAAATTGACCATTGGATTTTTTTTTTTTTTTATTGAATGAAAAGTTGACGCTTTATCCCATTATTAGTCCTATTTAGAGACCCTCACAAGAGTCGAACTCTCTCTGCGGGTAGCTCACGTGTCTCACGTGTCTTCATCACATGTAAGTGGGTCTCCATCAAGTTTCTCACAAACCGTGGAAAGGGTCATATTCCTTGTACATCACCAACGGCCACTCCAGAAAATTCAGTTTGGAAGACCTCACAAGATTTACAAGCCATGAGGAGTACATGACTAGCTACGTGCATGTAAACAACGATAGCAGTTTAAAACTAGAGTAAGCGCTAAAGCGGTCTCTAACTAGCTTAAGCACCAATCTTATCACTTTTGCTAATCGTCTAATCTTTTTTAGCCACATATGGTGGTTAGAGCGTAAAAAGAAATGAGTCTCAATCGAACCACAATCACTGACTAGCCATTGGAGTTCGGGTTGCAAAAGTAGGGGTGGACCGACCACAAACCAGAGAATTCCAGCGCCCTGTGCTGCGCAAACTAGCCGTCGTCGGTGGTTTGTTCGATGCCCCACTAGAGATCCTGCGTTCAGTGGGAGTGCAACCTTCTCTAGACTGACACTACAGTGCATCGATCATCTGTAAAAATCAATGCACTATGATGCCCTTCAACGAGCAACAATGTCTTGCTTCCGGTGCTTCATCCAATGCCAGCTCCGGAGAGCTCTGGTGCTCTCTCTATCTCAAGAGGAGAGAAGGGGAGGAGAAAGGTCGAAATGCACCTCGCACCTGGCCTACGCCAAACAGGCAGTGGCTCCACGCCTCCACCACTGGTTAAACCCTATTAACTAATATATAAAAGGAAAAGAAATAACAAGTTTTGGAGGTGTGATATTGTACTGTCAACCACCAAAATTTTTAAGGTGCCCATGAGCCATGTACCATGTTTGCTCATAGAAACTATTGGCAAATCTGAGAAATTGGCTGTTGAAATGTAGTACATCAAAATAGACTTCTAAGCAAAGTATCATGGAGGTAACAAGACACAAGGTGCCGTAAGAAAAATCCTTCTGAGTCTTGAGCTATCAGTCTAAAGTGTGTTGGCATCTAACTAACAGCCTAGTTGACATGGAAGATGATTCACATATGGAACTAGGATTCATATATTCAGATAGCCCATAGCCCATGTACATGGATACTGAACCAGTTCACACGGCCAAAGGAAATTTCATAGATACACAAGTCAGCTATATTACACCTTTGATTTCTTCATTAGGCCTCGAAGAGTAAAACCCCAGAACTGCAGCACTCACTTTCTCCGGCTGGTTGAGCCACCTGGTGCCTTTAATCGGGCATGTCGACCCTCTAGCCTTGCTTGAAGTAATTTCGCCTTCAGGGTTCTCCATAACACCTACTCGTTGTTCAGGTGAGCATTCCGTTATCTCAGGGTCCAAAGATGTGGATTGGTATTTCAGTTGCGTGTTGGGCTGCCGACATTACCCAAATCCCTGAAGTAGTGCCTTCACAAAATAAACTTGTTCGGGAGAAATGATCAAAGGATTCCTGCCCCAGGAAATCAACATGATGCGCATCTGGGTTGTTCTTCATTGATCCATTGTTGGATCCTCGAATAATTTGGGTGCTCGTGCTTCCATTCTGCTCTTCTGCTGAAGTAATTCTGGCATTGGTTTGTGAGTTGATTTCTGGTATTTTACTGGCATCCTGCAGTTTGCTGCTACTGGGCCTTGTGATACCTTTCTGTGAATAAACTGGCACACTGGGCATGCGTGAAACTTCAGCAGCTATACCATGAGGATGCTCTGATCTTCTCTTATGCACATCCATGGCACCTGTGCCACTTCTGCGAATCCCATATGGCCATGCATGTTCAGTTCAAAGCAATTCAAATCACTAGCAATAGAGTCATCATCATCTTCAGCAAACTGAGGGAGCACTGGTGGCTCCATTCAAATGGACAGACTCAAGGGATTGACGTAAGCAATCTAGTATTATCATTCATATGCTTTTCATTATTCATAGAGCTACCTGCTTTTTTTATTAAGAAGAAAGGCCTGTATTTCACTGCTGAGCCTTTCTGTTATTGTGGTTTTAGGAGCCAATGCCCCATTGACCTCAGTATTTTGCATTTGCATTCGCTCATCAAGCCATAGTTCTGAAATATGGAGCACTGAATTATCAAAATTGAGCTCATAATTCTTGGCATTTCTTTGCTTTGCCACTCTGAGTTCCTCTTCATAGTTCCTGATGCCCATTGCAAACTGGTCACAAAAGGTCTTCTAAGAGGCGATTTCCTTTCTTCTCCCTTCTCAAGGTCCTTGACTGACTTGAGAAACGCTGACTTTATTTCAGACAACTCCATGCCTAACTTCCTGTGGTGGTCCTCAGAATGCCTCCTCAGACGCTTCTCATCCTCTAGCTCACCTTGCAGGGGAAAGCACAGCTCGTCAACCTTCCGCGTGGTCCTTGTTTTTCTAACAAGTTTGTTCTCGGAGAGTTGCCTCATTAGTGACCAAACTTCGTGTCTGTACCGCCGTCTCTCTTGCATGAGTTCTTGAACATGTGTCTGAGCCTGCTGTAACTCCAGTTTCAATCCATTAACCACTGACAAGTTAGCAGTATGCTGTTCTTCAAGGCTCCAAATTCGATTCAGAACCTTCAATAGTTCTGTTGATGTTTTTAAGGCTATAGCCTTCCCCATAGATCTACCCATGATAGCCAAAGAACGAGTCGGACTTCTAGTTTGATTCACATTGGAATCCTGTAAAATAGAGACACAGAATTGCATGTTTGAGAAATATGCTTCACTGTTCTAATTTTTTAAGCCAGAAAACATACCCTGGACACACTCAACTGCCTGTCATACAGAAAAAATAAATCACCATATAAAAATAGAGCTATTTTGAACAAGGAAACTGATACATTGAGACAACATTAATTACGTTCCTAGTAAAATGAATTTTCATATAATTCCAAAGGACCGTAATGCAGCAACACCAACAAAGCCTTTTATCCTGCCTAGTGGTCGAATGTGGAAGCTCTGGTGGATGGACAGACCAGATAAGGACCGGCTCTCTCATCATCCTAGGGGCTTCGACAATTTGGAAACATCACAAAGGATGTGTATTTAATAGACAAGAGTAATAGCATTGTGCAGAAAACTCCACTTCGGTCATCATCAGCCCAGCCACCCATCACCCACTCGAGGCGGTGCGGTGGGCCTGCGCCACCGGCACTACGCACGGCATCACCGGCGAGGGGCGAAGCTAGCGCAAAAATAGTGGGGGGTGCCTTGCTCTTATAGATATAAAAATTTAGTCTAAAATAATGGTGAAAATCTATTTTTTTATAAGTGATTTTTTTTTGATTTTTGGGGGTGCACAGGCACCTGCTATAGCAAGCTCCGCCCACGATCACCGGGCTGGTCACCAGGCCATCCTCCGTCACACACCGCCCTAGCCTACGCAACCACAATGAGATGGCAGCCAGGCTTCTTTGGCATCTATGGTTCTTCTCCCCATGCCTCTTCCTCAGCTCCAGTGGCTGCGGCAGCAATTCCGCCTTATGGATCCAGGGGCTAGTGGCTCAGACCCATGCCTTTATGAGGCAAATCTGGTCACTGACCCCTCCTTTGTCTGAGCACGCGGTGGCATCTTGGGATCACAACGGTGACCTAGTCTGATGGCCTGGGCGTGGCTCCATGGGAGCAGGGCGGATGATGACTATGGCAGCTCAGGGCGCTGTGCCAGCAGTTGCGGTGCTGTGGGCAGGCATGTGGTTGTTGTGGCCTCATTGCTCGTGGAAATGAAGATGCAAGCACTGCGTGCGCAGATGTTCGATAGGCGTGCCTGCATGAGTGATGTGGTTCTGGTGAGCTGAGTCTTATGTCATGGCATGCCCAGGAGCTCAGCTCGTGTGGCTACTTGCAGCAGGGTATGGCTGCTGATTTGGGATTGTAGATGGTTCATCATTTGTGTGGTGCATCACCGATAATCTTGGCTTGGACTATGGTGCTGGAGTCGGGGCTGCGTCAATATGGGGTTCATCAAAAGCTCAGCAACGATGACATGCCATGGTCTCTCTCGGGAGGATTGAGGATATCTATGTAGTGGTGAAGTTACTGTTGCGACTACCTCGAAACAATGACACTGGGCAGGGTATTGGCATGTGCTCCCTTCAGTGATATACCTCGGGGGGAGGTCATTCTCCCAAGGATTGAGTTTTTTCTTATAAAAAAATTGGCCCAAGTCTTCTTGATTCAAAAGGCAGAGCTCTTGCCATTAAAAAAAAAAACAAAGATGATATGTTTTTCGATGGTGCTTCTCCTAATCTAGCTAGTGCTCTGTTGCTGGCTAGGGAGTTGTTTTGTTGCCACTTGGCCAAGGCCAAGGGCATCTCCTTCCTCCTTGTTCCTGGCCCAGAGGGTAAGTCTTAGGTGGAACCCGTGTCCAGGTCGAGGTTGCTTTTATTTTCCTAAAAGGCGCAATTATTTTTCCAGTTTTATTTTTTCATGATACGCTTCTCTCCTACGTTATTGGAGAAAAAAAATGGGGCCATGGACAAATCTCATTGTAAAGTGCAATGAAAAGCGGAAAAAAGAACATACAAAAGCATTACCCCAACTGAGCTTGTATAACTTGCAGGAGAAAAAGGTTGTATTCTATGGCTTCTTTCTTGATTCAACTTATGATGTTTCATTGACAAATCTCCAAGATGCCTACCGATGCCACCTGAACTCTGTGGCTAAAACAGAAAGAAAAACATCAGCAATGGAAACAATATGAAAATAAATTTCAATAAATACGGAAAATTAACTTTCAATCAATAAAGGAAAACAATGAAGTTTAGCACACTAGTTTCATGAAAAAATCAACACATGTGTTTAAAATATTTGACTGTTTGTTTGCCCTGTGAAAACTGTAGTATCATAGTGAGTTACTGTGAAAAGATATTTAAAATCTTTGAGTCATTAAAATTTAGTGTCAGTAACCATCTGTTCATGTTACAGGCTTAAAGTCTTCATATTTTGAAGCTTGGTTGCAGGGCGGTGTTGCGATCATCTAACTCATGTCCCTTATGTTATGCTATTACAATTATGCCTTTTCCTTTTTTTTTTTTTCCTCACTCTATGCGTACAGCATTTCATCACCCTATCTGTAGGCAGGAATTCAATGGTGTGTAAATTTGCATTAGATATCCTTGGCTAGTTCTATAACTTTGGATGTAACCTTAGTCTCCCAAACTGCCAGTGGCAAATTGATTGAAAGGATCAACTCCAGGAAGCAATATGTCAAGCTTTGTCATTTCTGGCATCCATCTAGACTGACAGGTGTTTTGTAAACGGTGTCCCAATTCATCTGAGACCACATCCATAGAAAAAAATCAAGTTTGCACTACTTAAATATTTGTTTAGGCATGAATGCGTCATTTAAATGTTTTAGTTAACATGATCACATCATCAGCACAAAAGAACATGATGCTATGACAAGTATCATTTTTAGATGCATGTGGTTTCAGATGAATTGGGACAGCGTTTATAGTTGTATGCTTGTGGTAAAATTAGAGTGCAGCAAGATTGTCACTCCCATAGTCCCGTTGCAACACGCAGGTGGTACCTAGTAGTTGTACACATATGTAATTTGCAGTAAAAATAACAATGTATTATAACTATAGTTGAGCATTGCAAGCATGTATTTTTTTTATATTCCATTTTGGCCTCTTCTAGTAATAGTAACACAAATGAGGAAAACAGATACACTGCGAAATTATTGCAGAACATAAGAATAGCTCTTTATATAAAATGTCATTGAGAATAGAAAATGTCTAAGATGTAATTTAATTGTAAAATAATCACTTGTAGTTAAAGCAAACATAAAATAATCACTTGTAAAAACTGTAAAATAACCCTTTAAGATCATATTTCACCCACCGAACAAATGTGATTAATCACCTCCACTGAGTACTCCTACATCAGTAGCAAACTCTCAAACCTTCCCAATTTGTTAGGTTTCAGCCCAATTGGGAAAAAAATCATCGTACTAGCATTACATTACACCAACTGAAGATCCACAGTACTTTAGACCTTGAGGAAACTGCATTGGGTGGTCAAACGCACGGTACCAGCAAGCAAATGAATGAACTGGGCCCGAAACCTGGGAGCCATGTAACGAGGGACAATTGGACAGGACCATGTGCAGTGCAGGAAGCAAGCAAACGACGCATAATCAATATGAGCACCAGAAAATACCAGCATGAACAGTAATTAATCGACGTTTGTCTGTGAGTTCATACAGCGCTTTGGAATTTAATAAAAAAATTATCTTGAGAGTTGGAATTCGATCGATTTGCTCTTGATAATTCAGGAGAACGGAACAAGGCACGGAATCCGCAGCAATCCATCCGATTGTAATTCAATAATTCCTACTATATGCCACGTGGGTGTAGTGAAGGTATAGTGAACGGCAGGAAACCCTCACCTGATCCAGTTCTCCACCGCCGCCGCCACGGTGCTCCGGACCAGCGGCGACGCCCCACCCGCCGCGTCGCCTGCTCCGGCGGACCTCCCGGCCCACGTCGTGGATCTCCCAGAGGCTGGCGCCGAGCTGGCGCCGCCGCCGCCGAGGCCGCCGAGCTCCTCCTCGCCGCGGCGGGCGCAGGCGCGGGGGCGGACGGGCCCTCCTCCCGGACTCCCTCGTCGTCCTCCATCTTCCACGACGGCGTCGGCGTGGCAGGCCCCGCCCTTCGACGGGCCCTCCCAAGTCGCAGCCGCAGCGGCACCTCCCGCTCCCCTCCTGCCCCACGCGGCTCGCCGCCCTTCCGGAACCGCCTTCGGGGCCCCCGCCTGTTGCGCCGGCTCCGCAGCGACAGCCTCCCGCGCGCTCCTCGGCCCCTCGTGGTGGCGCTGCGGGTGCGGACGGTTCCATGCCTATGTGCCTGCCTGCACCCGGGCGGACACGCACGCCGCCTAGAGCCTACTAGTCCATGGTAGTAGTAGCGGTAGAGGGGCGGCAGGAGGGTCGAGCTGGCCGAGGGACAGAGAGGAGTGGGAGCCTGGGAGGGGTCTGCTTGTCGTTGAGCTGGTGAGTGAGGGGAGGACGACGAGAAGGAAAAGGTTCGTTTTCCGCCGGGCCCGCAGTCAGAGTGCGTGGTGGGGCCCACTGGCCAGTAGCATGGTGTGACTTGTGAGTGCCTTTTTAATTTGTTTGTTTCGCTCCCCCTCGCTCGCGCCTTTTCTCCCGCCTCGTTTTGGGCTCTTTTTTTTTTTCCCTCCTTTTGCCTTCGAATTTCGCTCAAAAAAAAAACGGCGGAAACTGAAGCCATCCACACCAAGCACACTAGAGCGACCACAAGACGTAAAGGACGATGAACAAACAGTATGTGCTCATTGGTAATTTATTTATGTTGATAATTTATTGATGAGCCCAACGATGAGCCTCAAAAATGGAAAAAAAAAAAAGGTTTGATGACCGAAAAGATCGTCACTTTGATAAATCATTGATGAAATTGACATAGAAATTAAAGTTTGAGAATTTGAATGGCATTTGATAGTTAATGAGTGGTATTTCACGAACCAAATAGAGTATATGAATAAGACAATACTTGTGATTGAGCAACAAAAATGTATGCCACATGTTTCTATAGGATCATAATCATATTGAACTAGGGTCTCTTTGTGCATGGCTGTGAATCTGAGATGCAAGATATCAAACAATGGTTATACCGTTAGGATGTATATTTGCAACATGTCGTTTAAAGTGCTACTACTTGCGGAATGGTCTAACCACTCTAACATTAGCACTATATTTGGTACTACTTAGAACTGGGCACTAGCTCCTAAGTGAAATGCAATACATCCACACATTACATTAATTTGTATTACTTACATGGTATCTTGAGTTTGGGGGTTTTGATTTTGAGGAGGATTATGTTGTTGTGACGTTGTTCCTCGAGGAGATTGATCTTCACTAGAGGCATCGACCTCATAGGAGGTTTTGGTTGCATATCTTCTTTTTTTTTTTTTTGCGAAAAGGAATTTTGGTTGCATATCTAACTGATCTATCGTCCCTAACTGATCTATCGTCCTATTGCTAAGCATGTGGCTACAAAGGATGCGCTCACACAGTCATGACTGGATCCCCACTATGGGGCGCGGCCACCATTTGATTTGTTGTTGTATTTTCCTTTTTTTTCGTCTAGAGATGGGCATTTTTGTCGATGTGTCCTTTGATCCCTCAACGCTCGCTTTAAACAAAATATTAGCATAATCTATGAGTATATATCTATTGAGTAGAAGAATATGCAACGTTATCAGATAGAAGATACGACTCTAGGAGTTATATAGCATATATATTAGTTCTTTTTAGAAAAAAAAAAAAACGAAGTCTAGGCGCCCCCTAAAGTTAATGGTTTTGTGAAACTTTGCTGAAATTTTAAACCCTCGTATGATTGAAGGATTCTATTTTTAGTCTATGTGCCATGGGCCATGGTGCCAGCATGCTATGCCCGGTCAAAGTCAAAAAAAGAGCCACGCGATTCATGTAGATAGCCCACGCAGCACATGGCAGCCAACAGGTTTCCATCTTTTGGCCGGAAAGGAGCGTGAGTTCGTAGTGCTGCCCGAGCAGGAGGCCATATAAACTAGTAATCACCCGCTTTTAGAGGGAGGTCCTCATTAGTCGTGACCTGCTTCAACACTTTGTACTTTGTAGTAGGGGTATAAAAGAATACATTAAAGTTGTTGGCTAGCTAAGCACATACGCATGCATAAGTATATACTCTACCTTAGGTTTAAGTGCGCCCACATATGCATGCTCATTATTTTGTTGTAAACACATGCTCACTAGGAGTCACAATAATGTCATTCAAGTTGATCTACGAGGCCTGTATGTGTGTAGGGGGAACTGTAGGGCAATGTGTCAATCACTATCTTACAACCCTAGCTTGTTGCATGCTTTGTATGTATTTTTTAATCTTTGTCTAGTGTCCTAGATCGAGGGCAGAGCCTCATGCATGGAATACAATGTTGCATGAAATTTTTAATACAAGTGCCCATTCATCAGCATCTCCAAAGTCTTGTATCCCATCAATCTCTGTTGAGAAGTCCCTTGATTAGATCATCAGTTGATCTAAAAGGAAATCTCAATACATGTGTCCATTTATCAATCTCCAAGCTCTCGTATCCATATCCATCAATATTCGCTTCAGAAACCAGAAGGATAATTCTACTTTACTTTACCCTCCCTGTTAGCGGCCCTTCGGCCGCCCGAACTCGAACACGGAACTCCGACGACTCAGCGCTATATATTACCCGATTCACCAAGCCAGCGAGGGCCGGCGGCGATGAACACCAACGGGTGTCTCGCTTAGTACAAGTGTGCTTAACCGGATAGAAGATGGATGATGCCGTGCTCGGCTAACCCTCTCTACTTAACTACTCTCGAACCAGGCTCACAGCGGGGAGCACGCCCACTACGGGGCCTAGGGTGCGGATGTTCACTGGAACGGGCCTGCGACTCCTCCTTCTTTGGGCCTAGGTCTTCCCTTGGGCTTGCATAGGTGGGGCGCGGTGACATTCCCCCCTTGGGAGTCGGCGTGTCCCCATGCCGGGCCCGAGGGGCTGGCGTCGAAGAGCTTATCCTCGGGTAGCCCGCCGGATTCGTCCATGCCGAGTCCACTTGACCCGGCGTGGTACGGCGCCATCTTGGCTGGCTGATGGAGGCGACAACGGGGATGGAGTTCAGGGACTTGTAGGCGGTCGTCGATGTCGGGGAGGGTAAAGGCGGGACGAGGGGGCGGCGCGGAGCGCTGGTTTTGACAGCGACCGTGGAACACCGGTGTACACTTGAGGCGGGGAGCTTGAGCTTGTAAGCCACCGTCCCAATCTTGGCGGATCTCGTGCGGGCGAAGTAGCGGAAGGAGAGCTTCTGGTGCGCCCGCGGTGCCGGCGACAGCCCCGGACGTAGGGTTGGAGCTTGGAAAAGGCGCCCACCCCACATGAAATGGCGCTCGGACCGCCGGCTTATCCGCCTAATGCTTCATCCGGCTAGCTGGCGCCGATGGAGGTGTTGCTGGATGGGCGCCCGCATCGTGGCACGTTCCGCGAGCATGGTTTCCACCTCAAGTACCGGGTGATGCGAGAATCGCCGAGATCCCGGGCGACGAGGTGGATGCCCGTCAACACTTCAAAGGGAGACCTGTTAAGAGAAGAATGTTTGCTGGAATTGTACCAAAATTCGGCCAATGGAATCCATTTCGCCCACTGACGGGGACAAGAGTGCACGAAGCAGCGCAGGTACGTCTCGAGGCACTGGTTCACACGTTCCGTCTGGCCGTCCGATTGCGGGTGGTATGAGGTGCTTTCGAGGGGACGAGTGGTTGGCACAATCGTTGAATAGAGCCCCGCGAAATCGGCCAGTGAAGATAATGATCACGATCGGTGACAATATTCGGGGCATGCCATGGAGTCTGTAGATGTTGTCCAGGAACACTTGTGCCACCTGTTGAGCAGTAAACGGATGAGCCAGAGTTATGAAGTGAGCATATTTACTGAATCGATCGACGACCACCAATATGCAGTCTGCTGAACCGGAACGGGGAAGCCCTTCTATGAAATCCATCGAGAGCATTTGCCATGACTCAGTCGATACTGGCAAAGGAACGAGCAACCCCGGGTAGCGGGCTCTGTCAGGCTTGGCTTGGGCACAGGTAGAACAATCAGCAACAAATTTCTTGACGTCTGCCTTCATGCCCCTCCACGCAAACAGTTTCTTCAGTCGACTGAATGTTACTGGAAAGCCTGAGTGCCCACCAATAGAACTGTTGTGGCCTGCTGTCATAACACGCTGCTGCAGCGCGGTGTTGTTTCCCAACCAGATGCGGTCCTGAACACGCAGAATGCCCTGATGGAGTCTGTATGGTGGGTGCGAGTCGGAGTTAATTGAAAGCTCCTGAATAATCTTGAGAGAAGATGGATCAGCTGAGTAGCCGGCGATGACATCCTTCATCCAGATTGGAGAAACAGAAGACAAGGCATGGAGCTATGAGGGTGGGCATGGGTGGCGTGTCAGAGCGTCAGCCGCCTGATTTGACACACCAGTTTTGTACACGATACGGTACTGGAGCCCGGCAAGCTTGGTGTAGAGTTTCAACTGCCAAGGTGTATGTAGGCGTTGATCCGTAAGATGGGCCGAGACTTCGTGTCGATAAAGATGGTGAACTCGCCGCCTTTTGCAAAAATCGCGCGCCAATCGATCAATTGTGACTAGGGCGCTAAGTATTCTTTATCGTGGGGTGGAAAGCCCTCGGGTCCTTGGGGCGAGAGCCTTGGCGACAAATGCCAACGGATGTCCATCTTGTAAAAGCACCGCACCCCCACCCCGGTGTCACCGCATCGGTCTGAATCTGAAATGCCTTGGAGAAGTCAGGTAGAGAAAGAACTGGAGCTTCAATGAGAGCCTGTTGCAATGTTCTCAAGGCCGTCGTATGTTCCTCGGTCCGGACAAAGAGCACCCCCTTTTTCAAAGAAAGTCGGATAAGGGTCGTGCAATAGAAGCAAAATGCCGCATCGAACTTTCTATAATACCCGCGAGCCCGAGGAAGCTACTGAGCTCCTTGAGGTTCCCAGGTGTTGGCCATGCTTTGATTGAATCAATCTTGGACGGCCGAGTCGATACAGAATTTGCCGCTTGACAAATGGCGAGATAGGAGATCTCCTGTTGGCGAAGACACATTTGGAGAGTTTTACCTTCCACTGATCTTGTTCCAAAGAATGACGGGACTTCCTTAATGTGAGTCAAGTGTTCCTCGAATGACTTGCTGTAGATAAGTATGTCGTCGAAGAAGACTATTGCATAACGACGTAGAGCCGGCTTCAGAGTCTCGTTCATGGCCCCCTGAAATGAGTTTGGTGCTCCGGTGAGGCCAAATGACATAACGTTGAACTCGAAATGCCCCCAATGGGTTTGGAAGGCCGTCTTGTGCTCCTCGCCTGGCGCAAGACGTATTTGGTTGAATCCATACCCGAGGTCCAGCACCGAGAACCACTTGGCTCCTTGCGGCTCATCCGGGAGCTCATCAATCACTGGAATTGGAAACTTGCTTTTCACAGTGAGGGCGTTCAGTCGCCGGTAGTCGACGCAGAAACGCCAAGTGTGATCCTTCTTTCGAACCATGAGAACTGGAGAAGAGAAGGCACCGGTAATGCTTGGGTTGAATGAATCAGCATCAAGCATGTGCGTGACTGGCGCTTGTTGACGGTCATTAACTACATATTTTATACCGTCAACATTAGTATAAAACTACCAAAACACAATAGTGATAGGGCTTTGAGCTAACTTTTTTCACAAGTTTTGGTACTTCACTTGTTTTGCGGGCAATGTTGAAAACATATATATATTTGGGCCAAAAGCAAAGGAAAATATACAAGATAAAAATGGCCCAATGCGAAGCAAGGATAAACAAGGAGAAAAGGCACCAAAATGCGCCCTTCGGGAAAGCGTGCCGCGAAACATCCTTCACCCCAATGGAAATGAGCCCAACACGATGCAAACCAAACCGAGCAAATGGCGTGGCACGACTTTTTGAGACTCAACACAGCCCACCCCCAAAGCCCGAGCTTAGCCGAGAGCGGGGCGGGTCTTGCCCTAGCGCACCCTAAGGTGCGCCCGCACCCACTTTGGTGCCAAACCGGCCCAACCTTGGCGAGGTGGTACATTAAGTGCATAGGAGTACAGTTCAATGTGTGGCCGGTGATGAAATCCATAAAACAAGCCCAAGAAGTCGAAGCTCAAATCCAACATGAAATCATACCGGGCCGCGGGACATGGGTTCAATGTTTTGGGCATAACTTTCTCATACGAAATCGGATTTCGGTGATCCACTAGTCAAAACGAAGCTTACTCCGAGGCCCACGCGCTCCTGCAAAATTTCAGGCCAAACGGCCCATCTTGGTGCGCCCGCATCAAGTGGTGCTTGCGCGCACCCTCGCGGCCGCCAACCGGGCCCAGCTTTCGAGGCGGTGCATTACCTTCCAAAAGTGTGTTGCCGACGTTGGTTGGTCGGTTTGGGCTGATTAGGAAGGTGTACCAAGGTCGGTTTGGTTCCTTCCATATGGGAGGGATATTTTCCAACAAGCCCCCTCTCCTCTACCTATAAAAGGAGGCCCTCTCCCTCTTCCTCAACACACACCAATTCCATACAACACAAGGAGGAGCCACAATGTAATAGAGAGGAGAGAGTTCCATTCTTGTTCTTCTTCTTCCTCTTAGTTCTAGTGGAGAGTGAGAGAGGGAAGAGTAGAAGAGGGCTTGGCCTCTTCTCCATGGAGTCCCGGTGTGCCTCCCCGGTCTTGTGCGCCGGATCTCGGGTGGTCGGAGTGCTTGGGACTTGTCGGCACCCGCCACGCTTTACCTCCTCTACAAGCTACTTACACTTTGGTAAGAAAGCTTGTGATTATCTTTCGGCTTATTGTTCTTCAAGTATATTATCTTAGCTGTTATAGACTTGCGGGATCGATAGTCGTACCTTCGGGTCGTAACTCTTGGAGAAGGAACTCTTTGACCGGGGAACCTTGATCAACCCAAGAGTTGTGGATGGTAGTGCAAACGTGGTGTTTGGGCTAGCGTTCACCTATCTTTTGGCGCATCCCACGGTTGAGGGGGTAGGCGGCTGGGTTGTGACGACCTTGTCCGTCCCCCTTGTAATCCCCCACGTTCGGGTGTGGCGCGGTGCTAATTGCCTAAGCTTTCCGGTTGGGCATTGGCGGTGCCCGAAGCAAGGAGATAACAAGCCCTAGAAATCCCCTGCACGAAACCTAAGCCCATAAAGATACCTCACTATCCATAGTTATCCTAGGGTGGCCCCAACTCAAAAGATTAGAGCGCAACCGTTCCTGTGGAAAATACGATACCCCTGAATATTTCCGGTGAAAGCTACAACGACAATTCCGTGGCGCTTGCGGATTTATCGTGTGCGTTAAGAAACGTCAACAACGCCGATCTCTGTCTTCGAGCTGGGGCATACCGATATGGCCTTATTGCCACAGGTTGGGCACCTGGTACGAGTGAGATTCTGTGGTCACGTGCTCGGCTTCGAGGGGAAGCTCGGTTGGTTCAAAGAAAAACCTCGAAAAACCGATCCCCGATAGCTTGGACGTAAGGGGAACCGGGTCGTTGAACTGGAGTATTAGCCTCACTGGCTATGTGAAATAGCTGAATTATTGCACATGGCTCTTGCTCTTGCTTGGAAGACATACCCCGCAGAAGAATGGAAATGGAGCCATACTGAAACATCATCCACTGATCAGCCCAGTGTATCTTCATTGGAGAGAACGCCGACAACCAATCAACGCCCAAAATGATATCATAAGAGCCCAACTGCAGCAGTCCGAATGTGGAGTGGAAAACATACCCTTGTGTAGACCATTCAGCGAACTGAATCTAAGAAGAGCAAGATACAGAGGTACCATTAGCTATCTGGACTGCAACTGATTCTTGTAGTGGTGTAATCCCGCATGACTTGGAAGCAAGGGGCGAGTTGACGAAGGAGTGATCGCTGCCGGAGTCGACAAGAATAAGCACGTCGAGATCACCGAGCTTGCCAGTTAGCTGCATGGTGCGTGGTGATTTTGTGGCGGAAGTGGCAGCGGCCGAAAGCATCACGAAGGCTTGTGTATCTTGCTGATCCTGAGGTGCTGGTTCAACAATTTGCTCTGTCACCGGTTCCTCGTAAATGCGAAATCATCTTGGCTACACTCCACACTTCTTGTAGGGCATGAAGGTATGATTCTTTGCTGGCGCACACCGATGGCGGTAGCCGGCCTTCGGCGCAACGGACCGCGAGTCCCCGGCCTTGCGGTAGGATCGTAGAGTCTGAAGGCGATCATCCACGGTTGAGCGGGGTGCGGGCTAACGCGATCATCGGTCGGCCTCTTGCCATCGAAGGAGCCAGCGCGGCTGAGTCGTGGTGGTCGTGAGGAGGCCACGGCGCCGCCACGGCTTCGCCGATTGCTTGGCGTGGCCGGTACCGTCGTTCTTGCGAAATTCCGGTGGCGACCGGGTTCCACCGTCTCCTCACTCGTAACAGAGCAAGATCGCAAGCGTATCGGATCGGCGGCAGGTTTGTGCATAATGACAATAGCACGAATGTCTTCCGCGGAGGCCATCGATGAAACGAGTGGTGTAGGATAGATAATCGGGTTCGGTGGTGTATGCAACAAGTTGCTTTCGATGAGGTCAACATAGCGATCGACATAGTCTTGGGCGGTAGAGGTCATGCGAATGCGAAATATTGGCGCAAAGAATGACTCATCTTTGGTCCGCGCGTAAACGCTTCGCGAATCATGCGACAAAGGGTAGGCCGGTCTGCGAGTTGATTTTATGCGGCGGTGACTGAAACCAGCGACGGCGGGGCCGGTTGTAAGGTCCTAGATGGCTAGAGGGGGGTGAATAGCCTATAAAAATTTTCTACAAGCTCAACTAAACAAACCGATTAGTATAAAACACAGCGTAAAGCGGTTTGCGCTAGCTCTAATGGTCTTGCAAGCCTTCTAGTGACAAGACTAAATATTTCTATGATCTCTAATCCACACAAGGTCTATGTCACTACTCTAGCTAATGAGCAATCCTAGTATGGTCCTTATGCTAGCAAGAACAACTACACAAGGCAAATGCTAGCTCTCTACTCAAAGTAAACTAGGAAAGTAATGCAAGAGTGAGAGGCTTGTTGTACCGACGTGTAGAGGATGTCAACCAATCACCGGGAAGAAGATGAACTATCAATCACTCGAAGGTGATGATCCACACACCGAGACAATAAACAAGTCGATTTGTTCACCCGGAGTTCGCTTGTACACCGACAAGTTACTCTCCGGTTGTGCCGACCAACACAAGGATGGTGTTTGAGCTAGGCGGTGCCCTTGCTAGCCTCAACACACCACTCAACAAGTGTGGTACCCAAGACACGAGCAATGTATTCCTTGCACTTTGTCTTCCCGACGAGGAGTGCGTAATCCTCTCACAAATCAACCGGAGGTGGCCAAGAAACAATCACCTCTTCTTGCCAACAACTCCACCAATCCACCAAGCCGGCTAGGAGCGGTGTCTCCAAGAGAAACGGAAAATCCACCGTCTCACAACGATCCCCAAGTGCCTCTAGATGCAAGAACTCGATGCAATGCACTAGGATCAACTCTTCTCTCAAGAATGAAGCTCAAATCAAGAATGAGAGATGAGGGAGGCTTGCTTGCTTGCTCAAAAATGTTAGGAATGATTCAAATGACCAAGAGGGAGAGCAAGAGGCAGCCAAGGGGTATAAATACCCCACACCACAAAATGTGGCCGTTAGGAGAAAACCCACGGTTTTAACGGCTGACGGGGGGCTTGGCCGACGGACTCACCGGCGAGTCCGGTCGGTGGGTCCTGGTCTAACCGACAACGCCCAAACGGTGGATTTGCCCCTGTCTCGGCCGGGTCGGTCGGGTCCCCTGGCCCTGGTCAGCTTTGGAAGCCGGATCATGCTTCCGATCAAGACCGAAGCATCCGGTCGATCGTCCGTCGGCGAGGGCGAACCCCTGGTTTACACCCTTTCGTAATTCGACCGGACCCGCACACCGGTGCGTCCGGTCGAAGCCTTGTGCTTCCTGTCAAAAAGCGTCCGGTCACCCCGAAGCTGCGAATTTCCGTCGTTTAGTCGCCGTTCCTTCTCCTTTGCTCCAAACGGACTTCCGTCACTTGTTTCTTGTTGCCGACACGTCGAAGAACACCTCGACACCATGTGTTAGCATTTTTGAAACCATTTTCAAAAAGAGCGGAGTTAGCTCTTTAGGTTGGAATGCATGCATATGAGACTTGAACCTAAAGGCACATGAGGATCGATATGTACGAAAGTTTTCCCCTCTTTATAGTACGGCTTATCGATCCTATAACCACCCACACTCTCTATAGTGTCTTGGGTGTGAAATCAAAAGCCCTATGGTTATACCTTTGCCTTGGGGACATTTGATCTCCAAACCATACCGAATTGGATGCTTGATCAATCTTTTGGATCACCTCGATCCATCCTCCATGATCACCATGCACCAACTCCGGCACGACCAATCTCCAATCTAGTCAAACACTTAGCATCGAGAGATTAGTCCTTAGGTGTCACTAATTAGCCAAAACCAAACTAGAGATCTTCAATCTCCCCCTTTTTGGTAATTGGTGACAACCCGCATAAAGGTTTTATGATTAATGTTTTTGAACATACAACGGTTGTCCAAGCATTTTGCTTACAATCATAGGATTGGACAATCATCATAGTTCGGTTTTGGTAGCATGAGCTCCCCCTACATGTATGCCACGAGTTTGGAATGAAGCATTGCATACATGTATGAATATTGAAATTGAGGGTGAGCTATGTTACCAAAATGATGCTTAGGTGAAAGAAATGGACCTTTGAAGCGTGATACCAATCGGAGTTGCGCCATTTTCACCATACAAGCATCAAGGTAACTAGATTTTCATCAAAACTCAAAGTACCACGTGAGACCACATTATAAGCAAGGTACTTGAATTAAGAGCGAAATTAGAAAATCTAGCTAGCTCCTATGCATGCTAGTTATCAACCACTTGTAAAGCAACTTGAGAAAACTAGCATACATCACACAAGCATGTATATAGAATTTAAATACATGTGCAATGAGCAAGTCATATGTTAGTGCACAATCAAATGCAACAAATTATCTATGAGCTTGCTCCCCTACTTGTGTGAACCACTTGTTAACTCATGTACCACATGAGAGGTTTTCAAAAACATGTGAAATTTTTAATTTTCCAAAACCTTTCATGCACTAATCTCTCCCCTTTGTCGATAATTTCCACAAAAGGTATGACCATGTTGTGTTATGGAAGAGAGAATAGTGCTCAAATTTGGTCAAATTTAGATCACTTGTCCAACATATATTTCGGTTTGAACCAAAGACAAGCTTCTTCACACCTCATGACAAGGGTTATCTTGCCTATGTTGAACTATATGTGTGAAAAGATAGCCAAATTCAACACTTGAGATTGCAAGCCTATAAACATGTCATATGTCATCACTAGATCAAACAAGCATACATAGCAATAGTGATGGCATACATACATTGAAATCCTTTATTTTTCCATGAATGCTTCCTAAGGCACAAGTTATATGTCTATATGTTCTAGCAAGTCCTTAGATATCATGAATGCCATGTCAAGCAATTTTACCTTTGCTTTGCTTGATGGAGGGGCATGTCATGATAGTGAGGTGCATTCAACTCATGTTTTAGAAGTCAAGGATATTCAACTCATTTCTTAGCTTGCAAAACCTCTTCTCATCTAGTGGCTTTGTAAAGATATCGGCTAGTTGATCTTCGATGCCAATAGGTTGGATAGCAATGTCACCCTTTTGTTGATGATCTCTTATAAAATGATGCCTTATGTCAATATGCTTGGTTCTTGTATGTTGGACCGGGTTTTGAGTCATCTTGCAAGCACTCTCATTGTCACAATATAATGGCACATGATGGAAATCAAATCCATAATCCTTCAATGTTGATCTCATCCATAGCAATTGTGCACAACAACTACCGGCACTAATATATTCGGCCTCGGTGGTTGAAAGTGTCACACCGGTTTGCTTCTTTGAGGACCAAGATACTAGAGATCTTCCAAGGAATTGACAAGTGTCACTTGTGCTTCTTCTATCAACCTTGCATCCTCCATAGTCGAGTCCGAATATCCAATAAGCTCAAAGTTTGACCCCTTGGGATACCATAGCCCAACATTTTGAGTATGGTTCAAGTACCTCAATATCCTCTTTGATGCGGTGAGGTGACTCTCTCTAGGTGAGGATTGAAATCTTGCACACTTACCAACACTAAACATCACATCGGGCCTAGAAGCGGTCACATAGAGTAAGCTTCCAATCAATGACCTATAGTACCTTTGATCAACCATATTGCCACTCTCATCATTGTCCAATGATCCATTGGTACCCATTGGTGTATTGATGCTCTTTACATCTTGCATGCCAAACTTCTTGATCATGTCTCTAATGTATTTTCCTTGACTAATGAAGGTGTCATTCTTCATTTGCTTGATTTGAAGACCAAGGAAATATGTAAGCTCTCCAAGCATGGACATCTCAAATTCTTTTGCCATCATCTTGGCAAACTCTTCACAATACTCTTGATTTGTTGATCTAAAGATGATATTATCAACATATATTTGCATGACAAACTAATCATTTTCAATCTTCTTGGTGAAGAGAGTAGTGTCAACTTTGCCCATCTTGAAGCCTTTCTTGAGTAAGAAGTCTCTCAACCTCTCATACCATGCTCTAGGTGCTTGCTTCAACCCATACAATGCCTTGTTCAACTTGTACACATGGTTGGGATGATGGTAATCTTCAAAACCGGGTGTTTGCTCAACATACACTAGCTCAATGATGAAGCCATTGAGAAGAGCACTCTTGACATCCATTTGATAGAGCTTGATGTTGTGTGCACATGCATAGGCCAATAGAATTCTTATTGCCTCTAATCTTGCAACCGGTGCATATGTTTCACCAAAGTCAAGACCCTCTACTTGAGTGTAACCTTATGCAACAAGTCTTGCATTGTTTCTCACAACAATGCCATCTTCATCTTTCTTGTTCTTGAAAACCCATTTGGTTCCAATGACATTGTAGTCTTTTGGTCTCTCTACCAATTCCCAAACCTTGTTTCTATCAAAGTTGTTAAGCTCCTCTTGCATTGCAATGACCCATTCTTCATCCTTCAAGGCATCATCAACCTTTTTCGGGCTCTTCTTGTGACACAAAAAGCAAAGTGTTCACAAAAGGCCGCTAGTCTTTTCTCTTTGTTTGTACTCCACTTGCAATGTCACCAACAATTTGATCAATTGGGTGATCTCTAGCAATGCTTGAGCTTTGGAGTATTGGAACTTGATTGCTTGAGCTTGGTTGATCACTTGTGGTTGCTTGAGATGATGTACTAGCTTGTTGTTGATCTTGAACTTGAGCACCACTAGTTTGAGTTATTTACACTTCATCCTTGTCATCATCAACTTGAGTTGGCCTAATATCACCAATGTCCATGCCTCTCATGGCATTTACCAATTGAGTTCCACTAACATCATTGAGGTTCTCATCTTCATCTTGGGACCCATTGGTTTCATCAAATTCAACATCATGGACTTCTTCCAATACACCACTTGAGTTGTTCCACACTCTATATGCTTTGCTTGTGGTGGAATAGCCAAGTAGGAACCCTTCATCACACCTCTTGTCAAACTTGCCAAGTCTTGCACCATTCTTCAATATGTAGCATTTGCATCCAAACACTCTAAAGTATGCAATGGTTGGCTTTCTTCCATTCAATAGCTCATAAGGTGTCTTGTTCATCATGGGATGGCAATACAATCTATTGATGTAGTGGCATACGGTGTTGATTGCTTCGGCCCAAAATGATTGACTCACATTATACTCACTAAGCATTGATCTTGCCATCTCAATGAGAGTCCTATTCTTCCTCTCAACTAGGCCATTGGATTGTGGTGTGTACTTGGCCGAAAGTTGATGCATGATTCCATAGTCATCACATAGCTCATCAACTCTTGTGTTCTTGAACTCACTACCATTGTCACTTCTCACTTTCTTCACTATGATGTCAAACTCATTGTGCACCCTCTTGAGAAATATCTTGAACAATGAATACACATCACTCTTGTCATTGAGAAAGAACACCCAAGTGAATCTTGTATAATCATCCACAATCACAAATTCATACTTGTTGCCACCAATGCTTGTATATGCGGTTGGGCCAAACAAGTCAATATGGATCATGTCAAATGCCTTGCAAGTACTCATGAAGCTCTTCTTTGGATGAGTGTTGGCAACTTGCTTTTGCCGGCTTGACATGCACTACATAGCTTGTCCTTGTCAAAGTGAACATCCTTCAAACCTCTTACTAGATCATATGTCACTAACTTGTTGAGTTGCTTCATGCCAACATGACCAAGTCTTCTATGCCATAGCCAACCCATGCTAGATTGAGATATCAAGCATGTACTAATTTGTGTCTCACTAGCACCAAAATCCACAAGGTAGAGGTTGTCAAATCTTATTCCTTTAAAGATCAAGCTTGAATCTTTTGTATTCATTATCTCAACACTATCTTCACCAAAGATGCACTTATAACCAAGATCACAAATTTGTGCCACCGAAAAGCAAATTGTACTTCAATATGTCTACTAGTGCCACATTTGATAAGGTCAAATCATTGGTTATTGCAATCTTGCCAATGCCTTGTATCCTGCCACTTTTGCTATCACCAAATGTAATAGGCTTGCCATTCTCTTGAGTTGAATCAATAATGTTGAACTTTCTTGCATCACCGGTCATATGTTGAGTGCACCCACTATCAAGAATCCAATGATTCCCTCCAATCTTGTAATTCTCCTACAAGCAAATAAGAAAGATTTAGGTACCCATTTTCCATTGGGTCCTTGGAGGTTAGCAACCAAAGCCTTTGGTACCCAAATTGCTTTCTTCTTTGGGCCAACAATGGGTGAACCAACAAACTTTGCCTTGACACCCTTCTCACCCTTGGTAAGCATATAATAAGAATCAAATGTGATGGAATGCACTTTTGTTGCCTTATTGTTGCTAGTGTTTATTTTAGCACATTTTTGCTCTTGATGCCCCACTTGCTTGTATCTATTGCAATAAGAACCATTGCTCTTCACAAAGCTAGGCTTTGGAGTAGCAAAGGCCTTCTTGTCTTTCTTGGGGACATAGCCTAAGCCTTCCTTGTTAAGGAAAAACCTTTGGCTACCCAAGCACTTTAGCAAGCGGGCATCCCCACCATATGCCTTCCTCAAGGAGTGGGTGAGCTCATCCACCTCTCTTTTGAGAGTCTCATTCTCAACCTTTAGTGATGAATCTAAAATTACTCCATCACTATTAGTAGAGCTTGAGTGGGTTGATGTGGATGTGGAAGGAATGGATGGTTCTTCAACATCAACCACAAGGGGTTCATCTATGATGTCACTTGTTGAACCAACATCCTTCTTGATGATTGAGCAAGCTCTATCATTCTTCTCTAAGAGCAAGGCATGGGCTTTTTGAAGCCTTGTATGAGCTAGCTTCAATTCCCCATGGTCTTCCTTTAGACCCTCATGGGTGGCCTCTAGCTCCCTAAAGTTTTGCTCAAGAGTTTTTACACTCTTTTGCAAAGCTTTACATTCCTTCTCCTTAGTCTTAAGCATGATATGAGTTTGCTTAAGCATCTCTAAAAGATCATCTCTAGTGGGTTCATCATCATCATTATCATCATCATCACTATCATATTTTACTTCATTAGAATTTAGTTCTTCATGCTCATACAATGATACCTTAGTGGCCTTAGCCATGAAGCATGAAGGTGATGAGCCGAAGAGGGATGACGTCTTGTGTTGGCCAATTGCACTCATGGCCTTGGGCTTCTCTTCCTCTTCATCGGAGGAGCCATCACTATCCCAAGAACAAACAAAAGCACCATCATTTGTCTTCTTGAATATCATGGTCTTGCTCTTTTTGTTTGTCTTGTTGCCCTTGTATCCCTTCATCTTCTCCTTTTCTTTCTTGATTGGGCAATCGACAAGGATGTGATAATGACTATCACACTCAAAGCACTTTCTTGGCTCTTCATTGCTCTTGGATGAATCATTTCTTCTTCTAGAGCTTTGCCCAAACTTTTTGCTATTCAAGACTTTGCTAAACTTCTTCACAAACATAGCAAACTCTTGATCAATCTCCTCAAGGTTGACTTTCTCATCATCTTCTTCTTAAGCCTTGGACTTGCCCTTAGCCTTGGATGAGGTGGTGGTGGCTTTGAATGCCACAACCTTCTTGTTCTTGTCATCTTCCTTCTCCACTTCATCTTCCATTCCATCAACTTGCTCATCGGTTAGCACTTCACCAAGCAAGTCACTAGGTGTCATTGTGTCCAATGCACCTCTAAAGAGAATCTTTCTCAACATAGCAAATCTCTTGAGCAAACACATTAAGAATTTGTGCCAAAGTCTCTATCCAATGTCTTCACTCCCAATGATTTGAGGTCATTGACAATCACTTGGAGCCTATGGAATGTCTCCGGTATGCTCTCATCTTTCTTCATCTTGAAATTCTCAAATTCACTCTTGAGAACATATAATTTGGCACTTTTCACCACCTTTGTGCCCTCATAGATCTCACACAACTTCTCCCAAACCTCACTTGCCTTCTCAAGGTCTTTGATTCCCTCAAACACCTTGACATCCATGCCATTGTACAATGTGTTCAATGCCATGGTGTTGCATTGCTTGTTGGACTTGTCGGTGGGAGTGAGATTGGTTGGATCAAGGATGACATAATCCTTTTCGGTCACTTCCCATACTTGGTCATTGATTGATCCCAAGTATATTCTCATGCATCTCTTCCAATAGTCAAAATTCTTGACTCCATCAAAGAAAGGAGGCTTTCCCCCAACATGGTTGAACACAACATTAGCCATAGCTTCACACCAAGGTTGTTAAGCCTTCTAAAACGGTGACCACGGCTCCGATACCACTTGTAAGGTCCTAGATGGCTAGAGGGGGGGTGAATAGCCTATAAAAATTTTCTACAAGCTCTACTAAACAAACCAATTAGCATAAAACACGGCGTAAAGCGGTTTGCGCTAGCTCTAATGGTCTTGCAAGCCTTCTAGTGACAAGACTAAATATTTTTATGATCTCTAATCCACATAAGGTCTATGTCACTACTCTAGCTAATGAGCAATCCTAGTATGGTCCTTATGCTAGCAAGAACAACTACACAAGGCAAATGCTAGCTCTCTACTCAAAGTAAACTAGGAAAGTAATGCAAGAGTGAGAGGTTTGTTGTACCGACGTGTAGAGGATGTCAACCAATCACCAGGAAGAAGATGAACTATCAATCACTCGAAGGTGATGATCCACACACCGAGACAATGAACAAGTCGATTTGTTTACCCGGAGTTTGCTTGTACACCGACAAGTTACTCTCCGGTTGTGCCGACCAACACAAGGATGGTGTTTGAGCTAGGCGGTGCCCTTGCTAGCCTCAACACACCACTCAACAAGTGTGGTACCTAAGACACGAGCAATGTATTCCTTGCACTTTGTCTTCCCGACGAGGAATACGTAATCCTCTCACAAATCAACCGGAGGTGGCCAAGAAACAATCACCTCTTCTTGCCAACAACTCCACCAATCCACCAAGCCGGCTAGGAGCGGTGTCTCCAAGAGAAACGGAAAATCCACCGTCTCACAACGATCCCCAAGTGCCTCTAGATGCAAGAACTCGATGCAATGCACTAGGATCAACTCTTCTCTCAAGAATGAAGCTCAAATCAAGAATGAGAGAGGAGGGAGGCTTGCTTGCTTGCTCAAAGATGTTAGGAATGATTCAAATGACCAAGAGGGAGAGCAAGAGGCAGCCAAGGGGGTATAAATACCCCACACCACAAAATGTGGCCGTTGGGAGAAAACCCACGGTTTTACGCGGCTGACCGGGGCGCACCGACCGGACTCACCAGCCGAAGTCCGGTCGGTGGAGGTCCGGTCACAACCGACAACGCCCAAGCGTGGATTTGCCCCTGTCTCGACCGGGTCGGTCGGCGCGTCGGTCATGCTTCCGTCAAGACCGGAAGCATCCGGTCGATCGCGTCCGTCGGCCCGAAGGCCAAACCCGGTTTACACCCTTTCTGTAATTCCGACCGGACCCGCACACCGGTGCGTCCGGTCAGAAGCCTTGTGCTTCCGGTCAGGTGCGTCCGGTCACCCTGAGCTGCGAATTTCCGTCGTTTCGTCGTCGTTCCTTCTACTTTGCTCCAAACGGACTTCCATCACTTGTTTCTTGTTGCCGACACGTCAAAGAACACCTCGACACCATGTGTTAGCATTTTCGAAACCATTTTCGACAAGAGCGGAGTTAGCTCTTTAGGTTAGAATGCATGCATATGAGACTTGAACCTAAAGGCACATGAGGATCGATATGTACGAAAGTTTTCCCCTCTTTATAGTACGGCTTATCGATCCTATAACCACCCACACTCTCTATAGTGTCTTGGGTGTGAAATCAAAAGCCCTATGGTTATACCTTTGCCTTGGGGACATTTGATCTCCAAACCATACCGAATTGGATGCTTGATCAATCTTTTGGATCACCTCGATCCATCCTCCATGATCACCATGCACCAACTCCGGCACGACCAATCTCCAATCTAGTCAAACACTTAGCATCGAGAGATTAGTCCTTAGGTGTCACTAATTAGCCAAAACCAAACTAGAGATCTTCACCAGTGAACTGCATGGTGGAGCTTTTGACCCAAATTGAAGGATCAACATGATACATATCAAAATAATTCTAGGCACATGTCATCCAGTACTGGGGGGTCATCTCCATCAAATTGGGGAAATGACATTTTAGGAATGTGGCCATGCGCTTGGTTGGCTCCTGACGGAGAGGAGGAGGGTTGCCACTGGTGGGTGTTTGGGGATTGGGCTGGTGGTGGGTGGTGATAGGAGTGGGATTGGTTGTATGCTGGTGGAATGGAGTATGAATTTGGGGGAACTTGGTGTGTTGGATGGGTGGGTTGTGTGATCGGGAAATCATCTTTTCGGGCTCGCATCGGTTCCTGTGGGAATTCCCTCTCTGGATCGTGCTTGAATTGGAGTACGGGTTGGAGAACTTTTATCTCCTACTTGGATTGCATCTGCTTCGTACTAGCAAGTATCTGTAAGCCAAGTCTAAATTATCTCTGAGTGATACTTATTGGAATATTGCTTTGCGTTCAATTCCTCTTTGTTGGATTGGCGGTGCTTGAATTTATTCACCAGAAATCATATACTATCTGGCTGTGATATTCTTTTGCCGCTGTAGGCACTATCGTGAGATATACTTCTATCTGTTGTTGGAACTTACAATAATCGTGTCAGGTCAAATCTGTACTACAGCTACTCTGTTGAGTACAGCTGTTACTACTGCTTGTTTGTGCGAGATAAGATCAGCACCTATATATATTTCTTGTCACGTGCCACTTGCCGAAGGTCAAGTGTTGGATATTTTCTGGCTGCTTAAAATAAAATTCAGATATTTGCCTACGTTTGTTTCTGGCACCATGAAAGATCGGGCAAATTCTCTCGTTGTCCTCATCACGTTCAGCTCTCGGGTTGCTCACGGTGCTTGGTATTTTCGCTATTGATTGGTAATGATGGATAAATATCGGGAGAAAGCTCAATTTGTGCCGACATTGTATTCAAACGCATCTTCAACTAATTATTATGATTGGGAAGATGCGATGCAAAATTAAAATTCCAACTGACCAGCTGGTAAATTTGGCAAAGATAACTTTCTCTGAACGTGTTTTCCAGTGGTGGATGGAAGTGGAGGA
This sequence comes from Hyparrhenia diplandra, assembly GCA_015847255.1. Taxonomy (NCBI): domain Eukaryota; kingdom Viridiplantae; phylum Streptophyta; class Magnoliopsida; order Poales; family Poaceae; genus Hyparrhenia; species Hyparrhenia diplandra. The sequence goes on along the minus strand of JADLZK010007734.1, from coordinate 117,566 downwards.
AGAATTTATTTCAAAGGCTGGACTGATATCATGACGTGGGAAGGTATGAAGAAATCCTACATTTGATCCGCCAAGTGAGTCCAAATTCTATTCAAAGAAAATAGTTGCTACAAATGGTAAAATTTCTTCAGACACTTACAAATTGAATCAACGTTCATCTTGGTCTGATTCTATAGCTGGAAATGACTACAATGGTTCTAACCAGCAAGTGGTTGATGTTAATTCTTATGAGAAGAAGTTCGATTCTAGTGTTACTTATGGCACGTCGTCGCATGCTGAAATTGTTTCTTCTCCTAAATTGAAGGAAGCTACTAATCAAAGTAGTAAGTTATCTGCTTGTGCTCGCAGTTCTCTTGGTCTCAAGAAAAAGTGTGTGGCCACAAATAAAATTTAGTGTGTTGATGATCAGAAGTGCAATGTGCATGTTAAAAAGTCGGAGGCTATTAGTTGTTCTGCATTTTCTTATGATAAGCCGCTAGAGAGGAACTATGCTAGTTCTATTGCTAAAATTTCTCCTCATTCCCAAGAAGACAACAAGGAGTTTGCTATAGCAGAAAATGATACGAAAGAAAAAAATCTGTAGAGCCATTGATTGATATTATTTGTGATGCACAAAATGGGTTATCTATGTTGGCTCGGGAAGTGCAAAGTCATGGTGCTGTTGTGGCTGTCAAGGGGCAGCGATCTAGTATATTTCAGTCTGAGTGCAAAATTCAAGATAAGGTATGCAAATTGGTAATTGATGGTGGTAGTTTTACAAATGTCATTAGTTCAGATGTTGTGCATGCTTTATCTTTGTCGACGCGGAGGCTTCCAATGCCGCGTTATATCCAATGGATGAACCAAAGTGGTACACTTAAAATTACTCACAAGGTGCGAGTTAAATTTTCCATTGGCAATTATATTGATACTGTGGATTGTGATGTCGCACCGATGAGTGCTTGCCATTTGTTATTGGGTCGGCCGTGGCAGTTTGATCTTGATGCTACACATGGTGGTCGCTCTAATAATTATTCATTTGTGCACAAGGGAATTTATCATGTGCTCAAACCAATGCCGGAGAATGCTATTAAGGCTGCCATTTTTCCTCCTGTGAAAGTGAAGAACAAAGCTGCTGAATTTATTCCAAAGCCGAGGATGGCTTTGCTTCAAGAGGGAGAGAAGATTGTGAACACTTCAGTAAAGGGAACTGCAAATAATTTTGCTGAACTTAAAATTCCGATAGTGTCTTTAGCTCTGGAGGGACAAAATAATAAAGTTGTTGAAGAAAATTGCAGCGGGACAGAAACTGACAAGGCAGTTCTGAACAAATCATCTTCTATGCAGTTTGGCAAGATGGATGTGACTATCGATGCTGGTATTATTGCACCTGAAAATTTGAGCATGGATTCTAAAGTTGCAGGAAGTAATTCTAGAATCCTTGTTGATTGTGGAAGTCATGACAATGAGTATGACATTGTGAAGAATGTTGATCGTGTGGGTGTTTCTACTCAAGTAATTAATGTTGGCGCAAGTCATGATCCGCTGAATAAAGATTATGGTCGAGCTATGTCAAAGCCGAGGACGACTTTGATTCAAGAAAGGGAGGATGATGAGCCTATGGCGCCGCAAAAAGATTATTTTTGGATAATTTATCAGTTAAAAATATGAGAGATCCATCTTTTTTGAAATTTGGCGCATTCTCTTCTAATGAAGAATATATGAAGAAGGCAAAGAAAATATTTGCTCGAGTGGTCTTTCATCAATGATCATCTTTAAGAGTGTAACATTCAAGAAAGAAGATGAAAAACCAAAAAAACATATTTATTTTGGTTCTATGAAAGTTGACGTCACTTGAGGTATTATTGCCATCATGGAAAACTTGGAGAAGCCTTCACTATTTGCATCAAGCTGCTGGTGGGTGAAGGTCAATCTCAAAAAAAAAAAAAAAAAGAACAGGTGAAGGTCACAGGTCCACACGTTAATTAGCATCGTTGCCGTAATATTTTATTATATTTTTTTGGATACGTATATTAATTAGCTTAGCAAAGTCACGTTGCATCTAGACTATTGGTCGAGTCGGACTTGTGTCCACCAGGTGCCTGCGTGCACGTTTAAAAGGCCAGAGTCGGCCATGTAACTGATTAGGTTGAATTTTATTGTGGAGTTATTTCCGTCGAGCCGCCGCCGCTCGAGAAACCCTAGTAGGGTGTTGCCGGATCCTCACGGATTTGCGTTGGTGTGTGATCGGGAAATCATCTTCTCGGGCTCGCATCGGTTCCTGTGGGAATTCCCTCTCTGGATCGTGCTTGAATTGGAGTACGGGTTGGAGAACTTTTATCTGCTACTTGGATTGCATCTGCTTCGTACTAGCAAGTATCTGTAAGCCAAGTCTAAATTATCTCTGAGTGATACTTATTGGAATATTGATTTGCGTTCAATTCCTCTTTGTTGGATTGGCGGTGCTTGAATTTATTCACCAGAAATCATATACTATCTGTCTGTGATATTCTTTTGCCGCTGTAGGCACTATCGTGAGATATACTTCTATCTGTTGTTGGAACTTACAATAATCGTGTCAGGTCAAATCTGTACTATAGCTACTGTTGAGTACAGCTGTTACTACTGCTTGTTTGTGCGAGATAAGATCGGCACCTATATATATTTCTTGTCACGTGCCACTTGCCGAAGGTCAAGTGTTGGATATTTTCTGGCTGCTTAAAATAAAATTCAGATATTTGCCTACGTTTGTTTCTGGCACCGTGAAAGATCGGGCAAATTCTCGGACACCGTAGGCGTGTCCTCATCACATGATGCATAGCATGAAGTTCACCGGGGTCAGGAGGGTAGTGCTTACCATTGGCCGGGGTTGGGACTATGGTCGTGACCGATCCATAGCCCCTCTCCCCTGTAATCGATGCAACGCGGTGCCCGTTGGGCCAGTCGACCGTTTCTCCGCCAGGGTGGTGCTCGGCGGCGGCCAACTTGACTCGAACCTCACGTGTATGGTGCGGAGGTGGACCGTGGAAGCCGTGGCGGCGGCGAGCATCGGCGGATGTCGCCGATGTGGCCCGGCGTCTCGGTGCCACGGCGGATCTCGCCGACGGCAGCTTCCGTCGGCGGCGCGCAGCTCATCCCACTCATCCCGGCTTCCGCGAATCGGATTAGTTCAAGGTCGGAGGTGCGGCGCTGCGGATCGGAGACGTGGTTCTCGTAGGGCGGTCCAATTGTCGGTGGTGGCGGCGGCGTTATGCGAGACGTGGCCTCCCGCTCCGTGCCGGATCCGCTCGTCGAACGCGTCGTCCTGCTCACGCTGATCCGCCACCGCGTCGTCGAAGCGGCGCTCGATGGCGGTGATGTTGGCGCGGAACGACGTCTCCGCTTGGACCACGCGGCGCTCCAACGCCTCCCCGCGCTGCGCGCAGAGCCTGCCCAAGCGCTCCTCGGCTTCTTGCCAGTGCGAGGCGCACTTGGAGTCGAGATCCACAAAGCGCTTGATGAGGTCGTCGAATCCCTTGACGCAGAGAGGATCCATGACGCCCTTAGCGTGCTGGAGCCTGGTGAAGTGCTCGTGGGCGACTGAAGAAGATGACGGCTCCAGCACGGCCGAAGAGGAGGACGAATCCAGCGCGGCGCCGCCGGATCGGAGAGCTGATACCCTCCCTGTTTGCGGCCCTTCGGCCGCCCGAACTCGAACACGGAACTCCGACGACTCAACGCTATATATTACCCAGATTCACCAAGCCAACGAGGCCGGCGGCGGCGACGAACACCAACGAGGTGTCTCGCTTAGTACAAGTGTGCTTAACAGATAGAAGATGGATGATGCCGTGCTCGGCTAACCCTCTCTACTTAACTACTCTCGAACCAGCTCACAACGGGAGCACGCCCACTCTGGGCCTAGGGTGCGGATGTTCCTGGAACGGGCCCTGCGACTCCTCCTTGCTGGGCCTGGGTCTTCCTTGGGCTTGCATAGGTGGGGCGCGGTGACACTCCCCTCACCCGTGATTTTACTCACGCTGTCCATTGCTTGGATCAGTGGTGTGTCTATGATTTTTTCAGAAAGTATAGGATGACTTATGTTAGATTTCCTCCTTGAGCCATTGCATAAGAATTTTGCAAGATTTCAGGATGCTAACCATGGGATCATCGATAAACCTCTTTGTATAATAAATAAATAAATAAATAAACATATATTACAATTTACAAACGAATTGTTTATTTATCCCTCCTTCTGAATTGCTTATAACAAACTTATGGACGCTCAAAGTGCAAAAGAAAAGGAAAGTAGGAAAAAGGATGGGCGAGGAATTTGAGGAGTATCCTTACTAGGCAAAACTTGTAGGCCTGCATGGTTGGGCTTTTGTATCGGCTGGTGGGCCTTTACATCTCATCTCCATGAAGGAAACGTCATGATGGTGGGCCACTTCGGTTTTGAAGGCCCATGGGGCTGGCAGATTCGGTTGCCTGGTGTGTATTTGAAGCGCTTAGAGGGATTGGAGTGAAAAACCAAGTCCCGGTAATATGATGGTTACCGGGATAGTATGAGCTCTCTCTAGACGGTAGTCTAGGTCTCATTAACCATGGCGTTTTAAAAACCGTCATAGTTAATTATAAAAAAAAACTGTCATGGTTAATTACAAAAAACCGTCACAGTTAATGGAGTAATCGCCACGGTTAAAAAATATTGAGTGTCATGTAAAAGATTTTATGCAGTAGTGATGGTCTTTATATTACACACACATATGGCATCCCATGGCACGGTGCGCCATTGGTCGCCTGCAGACTCCTGCACGGCGAATACTTTGATCGAGATGCCTATTGTCTAGAAAGGCAAAAATGGAGAAGCACGAGATGATGAAGCTTTTGGCTTAGACCGTCCACTAAAACAAAGCATAGGAAATAATTTAGCTCTAACTGCGCTGTGCCTATTTGTTATTGCCATATTATCTACGATTGATTTTTAAAAATAATATCTACAGTTAATCAAACGTATGATAGTCGGCCATTAGTATAAACTAAATCATTAACACTTGATACCAGAAAACCGAGATTTCATGAGGGGGGATATTTTTTTCGTGAGAGTTTAATACATACCTTCATGAAATTAGTATTTTTTTCGTGAAGATGCCGCAAATCCCCTCAAGAAAACTTGTTTTCATGAGAAGGCTATACAAATCACCGCAAAAATATGTTATTTCGTGACATTAACTGTCAGAACCCAGCTAGATTGGGCTGGAATCGACACAAGATCGCCGTTCTTCGGGCGGGAAGGCGGCGATGGAGGCGGTGGTGGCGGCGGCTCGGGGCGGGGTGCGCGCGGCGTGCGGCGGCGGCGTGGGCGGGAGGAGGAGGGGTGAGAGAGAGGAAGAAGGAGATTGAGATATATTTTTTCTTTATTTGCTTGTTGCCCGAAGATTACTGGACCCCTTACTTATATAGCCCGGCTAAGGCAAGTATTATAATACCACAAGGGCAAGCCTTTTGGCGTGAGAGAGAGGAAGCCCACCCATACAGATTGAGCTCTTTCTAATTAATACATGACCCACTTGTCTTTCTCACATATTGCCTTGGTTCTTGTGCCAAGCGGGCTGTAAACTTACATGCCCCTTCTCCTCTCTCTCCTCCCTTCTCTCCTCCACATCGACATTTAGCCGACTTACTTATATAATACTTGCTCTAATGGGACTTGTATCGCAAGCAATCTCTCTAAAAGGTTTCCTTATAGATTAGAATACCTTTTTACAAGCATATCCTATTTATTTTCCTAATAAGGGTCTTCCTTATAAATGGAATATCCCCTTGCACACCAAAAAGCCTAAGATAATCCTAGATAATTTCCTCCTTTATCGCTGAATTAATTGCCAAAGAAACCGCGGAAGGGAGGAGGAGGCGGCAGCGCGCGCGCGCCGCTTGGCGGCCGCCCTTGATCTTGGTGCCCTTCGGGCTGGGCGGGCCTGTCCTTCAGGTCCCTATTTCTTGGGTCATGACATTAACTCTCATGAAAATAGTTTGTTCTCGTCGGGGAAACATGTACTGCATCCATTTTGGTGGTCGAATTGACGTTGGCGCCATAGAGGAGAATAGCCCGCGCTCTTTTTTTCTATCTTGCTTATATAGCCCGACTAGTGGGACTTGTAATCTAAGCAATCTCTATAAGATTTCCTTATACGATCGGAATACCTTTTACAAGCATATCCTAATTTATTCTTTTTTTAATAAGGGTCTCCCTTATAGATGAGATATCCCCTTGCACACCAAAAATTACCTAAGATAATCCTAACTTGAATATGAAGCAAACTCGAATCGCACGGGAGAGGGAAAGACGGCGGCGGCAAGGGGCGCCGGCCCCTTGCGCGCCCCCGCCCCTCTCGGGCGGCGGCGGCGTCGCGTCGGGCCCATCTAGCCACTCTTGGGGTGGCCCACTTCACGTTCATGACATCTCCCCACCGTTCGACGAGGCGGCGCGTTCACGTGCCGCCCAACCCACCACGTAGTGGCGAAGGGCAGCCCGACGGGAGGTGACCACTCCCGGGCCCGAAGTAGAAGACGAGAGGACCGTACTTGTCGTTGTCGTCGTTGCGAACACCGGGCGTCCTTGTCGGCGAAGGCGAAGTCGAGGTGGAGGTCGCCAAGTAGATGCTGAACTTGAAGCTCGGCGGGGGCGCACGAAGGGACGTTCCGCCCATGCGCGACGCATGATGGAGGCGCTGAGGGTCCCGGACAGCTCAATCATCTGGCGGGTCGGCGGAGGAGACGTGTAGGTGTAGGTCGTCGGCACTGTCACCTTAGCATGGAGCTGCCTGCAGTAGACGTGACGGAGCGACGTGGGCGGCGAAGAGGTGAAGTCGAGGAGGCAGCCGTAGAGGAGGTCGCTGGGCGTGCTCACGGGCGGCCCCAGCTGGATCTCCCGTGTCCATGCCGCACCGACGGTGACGTTCCCAATGCGGAAGAAGACGTCGCCGTTGTTGTCGAAGAGGAGAACGGTGGCACCCTCGATCCGTTCGTCGGGGCGTGGCTGGAGAAGAAGGATGCTTGCCGGGAACGCCTGATCCTCCCGGGGACGATTGGGGAGGTGGAAGCCCACTGCTACGCCATGCGCGGACGTTCTCCCCAGCGGGAAGTCCCGAGAAGCTCGGAAGCGGCGGGGATGTAGTAGCGGTGGAAGTACCTCACGATGCCATAGTGGAGGCTCCACTCGCGTCAGAGCCCCCACTCGATGGCGTTGGAGATGATCCCGAGCTCCTTGTTGGTCGTCGTGGCGGTGCGACTCCGTGATCATGTCGTTCGACGTCGGGCGTCGATGTCGCCCATAGCAACAAATGAGACGTTCTTGGGCTTGGAATGCGTCAACCGAGGGCGGCCATGATGTCGTCGTCGATGTTGCGGGTGTAGCCGTGGTGGCCGGCGTTTCCGCGCCGTTGCCGGTGCCCAGCTTCGGCGTCGTCCGGTTCGTCGTCGTTGTAGTGGTGGGCAAGGTCGATGGCCTCCTCCATCGAACGGGGCTCGAACCACTCGAGTGCCATTCGCGGCCGGCGCGCAAGCCTTCGATGAAGAGGCTAACGCCGGTGGCGCTGTCCCTCAAAATCCATGCGTGAAGCATAGACCTCGAAGGCATCGATGTAGTCGTCCGGCTTGCCCCCCCGGGAGGCGGCGTAGGCCCCCATGACGTCGGGTGTCGGGGCGGCCCGGTGATGTCGCGGTCGCTGGTGAACTCGTCCCCACTCGAAAGGGACTTCTTCTTGGACAGTCGATGTACCGCATCGCAAAGAAAGACCGGTGAGATGGAAGGCGGCGTAACTCACGTAGTAGTCCGTGTTGATGTCCAAGTTGAGCTCGAAGAAGAGCTCCGGCTTGCGAATCCGAGGGTCGGGGTCGCCGGTTCCGTCGAACTCCCGGACTTGCGGCGCGTGACGAAGCGAGGAGGGTGTGCCGCCGCGGGTGGCAGCACGGTCTTTGGGCGCCGCGGGTGGCGCGGTCAGGCACAGGAGCGCCGCGGGTGGCGCCTGGGGAAGGGTGAAATCTCATGTTTGGTTTTAGAAATTGATGACACACTTGTGGACTAATCCTTTGCTCTAAGTGATGACTTTGAGATAGGATTAGATGGATGACAAGGAGCATGATGATCATGAACATGGACGATGATGATGGACATGATGGATCGTCAAGCTCGGTGATCGGCTTGAGAGGAACCCGGAGATCAAGGCAAAGGTATCTTGATAGGGTTTTCCTTTTGGTGATCAAGACACGATAGAGCGTGTGATCACATTATAGGATAGATAGCCGACTATCAAGAGGGAATGCCGTGACAATCCTTTGGTGAAGTGCTTTTAGGTCCAATTGACTTGCATATTGCATTTAGGACAATGAGAGCCCTAACTTCGATCTTGCCTAACTTATCGACGTGCTAACATTGGTGATAACGTGGTCATCTTGACGTGTTGGCAACCCTTGGCAAGAGGCGAAGCAAGTTTGAAGCAAAGAGCAAAGAAAAAGATGAAGAAGCAGCTGTTACAGGGCGACCGGACGCGCTGGGCGTCGACCGGACGCATGCACCGGTGGCACCGGTCGGTGAGTCCGATCAAAATAACAGAAAGCCTGTTTTGGACTTCGACTCAGGAAACCGACCGGACGCATGACCGGAACCAGGACCGGATCCTTCGATCGGACACGCGGAGGTGGGTGCCAGCCGTGGGCCCGGTGCTTGTCGGTAGTGACCGGAAGCACCGACCGGACGCTTGACCGGACCCGCTGGTGGTTCCGGTGGGTGGGTGCGTCCGGTCACCCGGCAGAGAGCAAATTTTTTAGAGCAACGGCTCTATTTCGAGGGGAGCTCTATATATACTTGGATGGCCGGTTCTTGGAGCTCTCTCTTGCACATTTGAACACTCTAACTTGCTAGTGAGCTTGTGAGACTCCTCTCCACTCATCTCTCCATTCATAACTCGAATTCTTGGTGAGATTGAGAGTGATAGAAGTGCATTGCATTGGTGGTTGCATCTAGAGGCACTTCATCCTTGGAGAAGCCGTGGGATTCTTGTTTTCTTGGGAATTTGCCCGGTTCCCTAGCGGCTTGGAGCAAGAGGCGGTGTTGAGCTCAAGTGGAGCTTGTTTGAGGCCACACCGGTGGTGATTGTGAGGGGTCGTTCCTTATCCCGCGGGAGATTCGCGAAAAGGAGCACTAGTGGATTGCTCGTGGCTTGTTGGACCCTCTCTTGTGATCGTTTGCTTGAGCTCCCATAGGGGATTTGGCACCGCCATTAAGCTTAGCATACGTCAAGTGAGTGTGTCGCCACAACGGGGACTTAGCGTCTTGGGCAAGCACGTGAACCTCGGTGAAAAATCATCGTGTCACTTGTTCTTGCTCGTTGGAGATTTCTTGTACACGGTGATTGGCTACAACCTCGACACTACACCGGTGGTATTGTATTCTAGCACTCCTACGCATTACTTTGGTAGTATATCTTGTTAGGGTGCTTAGCTTGAGTAGTGTGCTAGGTTGCTTAGTCTTTGTTAGCTCCTAGTTGGTAAATTAGTTAGACTTGCTTGTTCACCTAGGAGTAATCTAGCGACATAGCCTTTGAGTGGATTAGAGACAATAGAATTGACTTGTGGCTTGCATAGATAGCTTGTAGCATTGCTTAATAGCTTCGCCATCTTATTTACTAATCCGTGTGCTTAGTGTTGTTGCAAGAATTTTTAATAGGCTATTCACCCCCCTCTAGCCATTAGGACCTTTCAAAGGGGCGGGCGCCGCGGTGACGCCATCTCCTGCCGGAGAGTCTGCGCGGTCGCAGTTGTCGGTGGAGAGGAGAGGGCAGCCCGGTCTTTGCGGGTGTCGCCGAGGATGACGTCGATAACGGCCGGTGCGTCATGTACACGTCATCATCTTCCTCCTCGAGCCGGAGGATGGCGGGGTCGGAGCCGACGCCGAGATCCGTGGGCGGGGAGGGGGGCGGCGGCCGCTGCGCTACGGCCGCCCTATGCTGGCGGCGCGGCCGCCATGTGCGTCCCTCCGGCTTGGTCGTCGTGCTTTCGCGGCGGTCCTTGAGGTGATGCGGGGGCGTACTCCATGCGACGAAGACGAGCCTCCATGTCGCCGGCGCGCTGCCGATCCGGGGCGCGGTTATCGTCGAGGAGCGCCTTCGGCGCCCCGCGGTGAACTCATTCATCTCGGAAGCCATGGGTGGTGGAATCGCCCTAGTCTCGGATACCACCTGTCGATTCCGGCTAGATTTGGCCGGAATTGACACCCGCTCGACGACCGTTGGAGCTCCCGAGATGGCGTCGGGGCTGCATCTTCTCGCCGGGCGGCGACGACGCAGCAGCTTCGAGCAACGAGGTGGAGGGGAGGGGCCGTCGGGGGGGAGGGGGCGCGGCGGCGGCGCGGCCTTGCGCGGCGGGCGGCGGGGGCGGGGGCGCGCGTCTTGCGGGCGGGCGAAAGCGGCGGCACACGGAGCTGGAAGGCGAAAATATTTTTTATTTTGCTTGCTTACCCCCTAGAGATTACATGCCTCTTGCTTATATAGCCCGACTAGTGGAACTTGTAATCTAAGCAATCTCTATAAGGTTTCCTTATACAATCGAATACCTTTTACAAGCATATCCTAATTTATTCTTTCTTAATAAGGGTCTCCCTTATAGATGAGATATCCCCTTGCACACCAAAAATTACCTAAGATAATCCTAACTTGAATATGAAGCAAACTTCGAATCGTCACGGGAGAGGGAAGACAACGGCGGCAAGGGGCGCCCCCCCTTGCGGCGCCCCGCCCCTCTCGGGCGGCGGCGGCGTCGTCGAGCCCATCTAGCCACTCTCGGGGGTGGCCCAATTACAGTTCATGACAACCTCCCTCTCATGAAATACTATCTTCGTGAGTTTTGTAATTCTCAAGAATTAATTTCATAACATGGACCTCCACGAAATACTCTCATGCAAATATTGATGATGTTGTAATTTTTAGTGGAGGTGAATCATGAAATTGCGTCGCGAAAAACAAATCGTGACAAATCACCCTCATGAAAAATGTATTCTTGTGATCTCGTTACGTGAGAACTATTGTGTGACGGTCGTCACAAATCATTTTGTGAGAGTAAAACTGTATTTCATGATGGTATCTCGAGTCTCACAAAATCTTAGGATTCTGGTAATTCTGGTAGTGGTAGGCCACATTTACATCATTTTATTCTACGTACTGACACTAAAATGGATCGATGTTTTGTAATACTAGACGACACGTGTAAAGGTCTGTCAATGATCTAGATTCTTTAAAATATACAAATCTAAAATTCAAAAAAAAAAAAAAAGTAGACAGGTCCAAGCTAGCAAAGCATAAAGTAGGCACGAATAAGAAAAAGAAAAACAGGCACGTGGAACAGTGTGCACATGTCTTTTGCTCCTTCTAATTGTCTAGGTTTGTAGTAAATAGCTCCCATTTATATCTCATAAATTTATTAAAAACTAGACTTATTTCAATGATACTAATTACTTAGCTAAATTTTATATATTTCTTCTAAGTCAATAACTAATCTCTCTAGATTTTCCTAACTTATAGGTCTATATATTCCTTCTAAGAAAATTGATTTTAATATCTTTACTATTATTCTACTAGTTTAAAGTCCAAAAACGAGCCTGCATGCTAATTTTATGAAACACACTAGGAAAAAATAAATCCTGAAATTCTAACAAACATTCATATATTTGATAGACTTATTTAATCAACCAATATAGCCATTGTATTTTCCGTTTTATAGAATTATCCACATCCACCGTATAAATAGTGTAAATGAACAACACAAATAATCTTTGACAAATGGGTTTGCCTACTGCCGGATCTAAATCCGATAGTGAAAGCTGGTTTTGAGCTCGCAGTTGTGGTGTAGTATTATTAGAATAATTAGAATAATCTATCTATAACTCCTATAAAGACACTGAGGTAATTAACCTTGCGATGATTTTTTCATTTTTTTTACAGGGTACCAGCTTTTTTCATGTGAAAAGTTTTACATGGTGGCAGCCATGCAGGTGCAATTGTTTTATAGAAGAACTCCCAAAACTGGGGATCCTATGTCTGTTTATCTATCTAGAGTATAATGTGTGTTTTCCTATTGGCAAAATTTGAATCACGAATGCAGTCTTTTGGAGACCCAAGAAATGTCGAGTGTGGTTGTACAGCTTGCATATGAGTAGTTAGATATAAAATACCACATCTTATCAACACATTTGTATTTCTTCTTCATACACGCAGCAACGCGCGCTTCTAGTTGTCTAAAGGCTTTCACAACAAAAGACCAAAGGATAAAGTTACAAGAAAAACAAGACAAAGGATAGGGAATTATAACAAAATATACTTTCGACACACATGGAGTTACGATGCAAAATGGATGGCTATTATTTGAATTTGAATAAAAGAAGAGAGGGTATTGACACTCAAATTGGACCCATGCTAATTTAAATAGGCCCACGACAGTTTTAGCCCAAAAAAAAAAACTAACTATATAAGCAACATAATAATAGTACCACATTGACTTTTCAATCGGATAAGACCACCCCTACCCCATATAAAATAAGGGGGTACCTAGCTGATTGATTTCTCATCTGTCCGATCGACAAAATCAATACTCTAATAACCCTTTAACCCTCTTTTCCAACCTTCATGGAACATCTCTTGATCCGACAACCAAAGATGGCACCCTAGGCCTGCCAGCCGACCAACCCGGCGATGTCCTTGCCCCCTGACGAGTCCAGCCGCTTCTCTGTCACATAAGCACATTGGTTATCCTTTGATGGTTTGCTTGTAAACATCTCCGTTCTTCACCAGGAATGAGTGACATCCTCACTGTGTTCTTCGATCCATGGCAGCCTTCAGATCACCTTAGGAAAAAAAACTATCTACATGAGTATTTGTTAGAGTACCAGCAAATGAATCAGTGAAATGAAAGATTAAAATTATTACTGGTCCGCGAGGCTGCATATATAAGTCGATGGGCTAATGTGTATTATTAAATAAAAGTTACATTCAATTCTCTATAAAATGTAAGATATTTGTTGATACTTGATAGTTGACTAATTTTAGAGAAATTTCACTTATGATAAATTTAAAGTGAACTATAATTTTGAATTGAGAGAAGCGAGGAATGATTGCAATCGTTCAATAGAAATAGAGTGAGGGAATCCAAGCAGCTACTAGCTAGAACGTACAGTCAAACTGTGTAAAGCTAAAGGCTCAAAGCACATTACATGTGGGCAAAGCTATAGTTCATTCAAAAGATACACATGCAACGTACTACCAACGGGCAGGAAAGGAATAAAGAAGCTGTTGGTGGCGTGCACCTGAGAAATGGTATAGATTTGGGAGGGCCATTATACTCCAGTGCTCTCTGCAGCAGGTTGATGCATGGCCTCTGATCTCCATAAGACTCTTGATCTTATACAGAGTGGAGGCCACTGCTTGCACAGCTAGATCTTCTACGGTAACTACTAGCTATATATTCCCAATTTATTATGTTTATCTATATCTCAGTACACCTGAGAAATGATATAGATTTGGGAGGGCCATTATACTCCAGTGCTCTCTGCAGCAGGTTGATGCATGGCCTCTGATCTCCATAAGACTCTTGATCTTATACATGAGTGGAGGCCACTGCTTGCACAGCTAGATCTTCTACGGTAACTACTAACTATATATTCCCAATTTGTTACGTTTATCTATATCTCAGTACAATTCATAAGCAACTAAATACAATTCTAGTACTCCTTCCTTCTGTTTTTAGCAGGCCTATTAGGATTTTGATCTGCCTACTAAACAAAAAAAGGAGAGAGTAGTTCATTTATTTATTACACCATCCAGAGCAAGAAATTACCATCTGGTTTTTTCTTAACTGCAAGTTCTGCCTTGTTCTCTGTTCTCATGAGTTTGTAACTTTTGCTAGTCAGATAGATGAATATGGATCCACGGAGTCCAACCTGGATATACTCCCATGCGGCACTGCAGGAAGAAATGCGCTGCCCCAACGTTGCAGTGGTGGCCTTCTACAACACCATGGGACGACAGATATGGTTGGGGGAACGCCATGCTTCTTGCAAGCGTTGCTATGACAGGAGTCTTGGTGGGGATAGGCAGTGGCTACGGCCAGCGCTACCGCCACCACCACTTCACCCGTTTCATCTTCCTCGGAGCCAACATACTCTTCTTGCCCATCCTCTCTTTTGTCGTCTCTACCCTTCGTGACAGCTCCAATGACTATGTCAACAACGAGGATGGAACAACCTTGACGGCATTGTGCCATTCAGAGTTCCATCCATGTATGGTCATAACATGGGCGTTCCTTGTTCAGATGGCAGCTACCAATGCTACCTCAGTTGTTGCCACTGACAGTAGAGAGGGTCGAAAGGTAGGACCCCCTTGGGAGCTGCTTGTCAAGAGCATCTGGACCTTCTACCTTGGTGCCAGCATCACAAAAAAACAGTTTCTTCATGGGCTGTTCAGGGTTTCTCCTAGTGAACACCATGGACAATTCACCCTCATCTGTTCCAAGATTATGTTTGTCCCTTTTGTTCTCACCTGTGCCAAGATTTGGTTCAAATGCTATTCTTTTAGGAAGGCACGGAAATCCTTTGCGCTAGCGCGCAACCCTAGTCTTGTTTTTGGGTACATGAAGGAGCTAGAACAAGTAAGAAGCCAGCATGGTGGAGCAACAACTCTAGGGGAGGATTCATTATTTTCTCCTCTCTTAGTTATGGGAGAAGATAGCAGGCAAGTGAAGAAGCAACCTTGGGGGTATGTGTTCAGCGACACATGGACAATGTCTATTGATAGAATTGGCTTGGTGACCCTTGATAGAGTATGGAAGTTGGACAATGTGGCTCTGACATCAAAAGATTTATGCCTATCCTTTGCATTGTTCAAGTTGCTGAGATGTCGGTTTGCAAGGTATGATATCACTAATGCAGTTGGCTCCATGGGGCACAAGTTTTTCTGGATCTTGCTGTTGAAGGATGGTGAACAGAACAGGGTGTTTAGGGTGATTGCTGATGAGCTTTCATTCGTTCATGATTACTACAATTCATCACTACCAACATCCTATGCTAAGTGTTGGCTACCTGTCTTGAGCATCCTTATCTCACTCTTGAGCATAGGTTACTGCATCGTGGCTGCATACTTCATTGTTGTGTTTGCTGATCATCAGTTGCACAAACATGGTGGCCGCAGTCAGATCACGTGTGAATTCTGGTGCAGTAAACTACTAAGCCAGTACAAAGAATTTGGGAACTTGTACTTTGATGTGCTGCCAGAATTTCTGCTTCTAGTTTTGGTCGTGGTCACTGAGGTGAGGGATATGACTTCCTACATCTGCTCCAACTGGACCAAAGTAGCCCTCATATGCCACCATGTAAAATGTGCATCTTTACAACATCCGCACAGAAGATATAAATGGGTCATTGATCTTCTCTTGCGATGCAGATGCAAGATAGTGAATAATTGGGATGAGAAAATAGGGCAGTGCTCAGTATTAGTGCTTCACCCAACTACAAGAACAAACTTTATTAGTCTTCTTAGTCGTGTATTCCATCATTTGCCAGATGAGAAGATGAAGGTCAATATGCCAACAACAGTGAAGGCTTGCATCATGGATTCGCTAATAAGAAGCACTGCTAGCAACACAGTTTGTCAAGTAGGGAATGTCCGAACGTTTCTGCAGCGAAGTCAAGGTGGAACAGGTTTCCTCTGGGCATGCAATGACAAGATGAGTACATCTGAAATGATACTTACATGGCACATTGCCACATGCATCTTTGAGGTGAGGCACCCTTACTTGGATGACATAGAGCAAGGTTCTTCCCTGATTTCAGTCCAGCATAAGAGCGCTGCCACTCATCTGTCACGGTATTGCGGCGTATCTTATGACCTGGTCACCAGAGCTTCTTCCTGACGAGGTTGCATGGACCAAGAGCTTGTATGAGGCTGTCAAGAAGGATACTGAGCGTGTCCTCAATGTTCGTGGTGTAACCAGGGCACCGTCGATTCCTAAGGCTGAGTACAATGATGTGGTGCAATTGCTAAGTGAAAATTCCGATCATTTAGTGGTGAAAAAATGGTGTGAGGCTCGGAAAACAATTAGTGGAGTTGGTTGAGGGTAAGGAATCAGCATGGGCCACACTAGCAGGTTTCTGGGTGGAGATGATCCTGTACATCGCGCCATCCAACAATCTAAAAGGGCACAAGAAGGCCATCGCCCGTGGTGGAGAATTGATCACTCTCCTCTGGGCACTGCTCTTCCATGCTGGAATAGCTAGTAGGACAGGTGAAGCTGCCAGGTAGTGGCGTTGGTGTTTAGTGTGCAGTTTCTAGAGTTGAAATGTTTGCCGGTCATGATGAGTTTGTCTTGTCTGTGTCTTCTTGTTACGATATATAGTAAATATAGAGTCCATCTATTATTTAAGCATTTAGAGTTGAACAGAAATCACAGATTAGTTCATCACCATCATTATGCATAGTAAGAAGAAAAGTTTGCACCTTACCTCTATCTAGCATTCCTTCACGGTGGCACACTAACGTCGTTGAAAATCCACTTCCGGAGTACTTCCCATGGCGATGAGCACCAGCGCGCCGTTGGCATGGTCTAGGGCCTGACACTCCACCTCACTCTCTTTTGTTCCAAAGGTCGTTCTTTGTAGTCCATGAGTCCTCGGAGCTCTGCTGTCCTATCTGACAGCTTCAACTCACTCAAGAACGCTAGAGCTCGCAAGAACTGAGAAGATCTTATTTGCAGCGTGTTTCTGACATTCTGTAAAAGAGTGAGACTTCATTATGGCTCCATTAACATGTGCACCCTGAGGACTAGGACTCGATCACAATATATAACTAGGCGGTTCCTCGCGCAAATGAGCGCAGCAAGAATACCAACTTATATGATATATATATACTGTAAATACAATATGAAAGAGAAGCTATGTTCTTTGTAATAAGCAACATGGATACATAGCTTCTCCTTCATATTCACAGTTTTGTCTGTGTCGTAATCAGTGAGGAAGACGTTAGAGATGTTACATTCTAGTTTTAAAACCAGATGGTGGGGGTCAATATAGAAAATAGGGATTACCTAAACGTTAGTAATGTTGAAGCAATATTTGCTTCTGTCACTGTCTGCAACCCCAAACAAAATTAGTAGAACTTAGCATTCTAGCAAGTAGAAAATAATGTATTTTTTTTTACCACTGGGTTTTAGTTTATACACCTCAAACAATTGTCGGAAAAAAAATTAATTTAGGGGATGTCTGGAACCATGATGCATCATAGTTATTATTAGGGAATGATAAGATGAGAGATGCAGCATAATTATTATTATTAGGAAATAGAAATATGAAAAATGAGAAAGGGAAGTGTTGAGAGCATTTGATCGAGCAGTTGAAGTGCGGAGGATACCTCTGTGCGCATGATAACGTTCACGGTCGCTGAGGCATGCCGCTACGGGAACGGATTGGCTGCAGCGCGTCTGCATTCCGAATCTGTTGCATACGGTGTCTCAGCACGCGACACGTCCAAACCCAGCGCATCAGACGTTGCACGCGCGACGGCTAGGAAGCCGCCTCCTCCTCTGCCATGCTCGGCTCGGCCTCTTCAGACTCAAATCACGCTCGCCTTCAGGGTTCGGCTCCTACGCCGTGGGCCAATCAGCACGCGTCGTGGTCGACCTCCGGCGCTGCCATCGCATCCGCTCATCTCGCCGCCCCCTTCGCCGCAGCTGACTCCATCGCCGCTGCGTCCGCCTACGCAGAGAGGCAAGCAGCAGGCGTCCTGCTCGGACTCCGTCGGCACCGTCACAGTCGCTCATCTCACTGCCCCCCTTCGCCGGATCTGCTCCCGTCGCCGCTGCCATTGTCACTGCATCAGCCGGCCTCCTGCGGTCTAGCAGCAGTGGTGGTCGCCTCGTCGTTGTCGCCATACTTCTCTGCTCTCCCCACGCCGTCGACGCTAGCTGCAGTGGTGCAGCCCGCACCCTGCAGCAAGCCAGCAACGCTAGCACTAGCAGATCTTTTCTACCTGCAGGTTATTTCTGCAGTCTCTAATAAAATGTTTTTGCCGCGGAAGAGGAAGATTCATTTGAGGCTCCTCCAATACTTCACGCAGGTCAATACATTGCCAACAGCTTGCTTGTTCAATTCGAAGATGAAACTATAGAACACTGCACCAAATGATGATATCATATCAAATTTCATCAAGGATCTAAAGAACAGAAAGGCATACTTTTTGGATTTGTCAGTGAATCAAATTGGCATGAATCATGTATTCTTCGTCAGTGAATTTTTCTTTTTGAGCAAATCGTCTGTGAACTCTGAAATAGTAGGCATGTACTACCTTGCTTGTCACTTCAGCCAATCTCATAACCCGCACTGATGACCACCCCCATCTTCATCCATCATCACAAACCCTCAGCCTCCTGCACCTTCAGTGCGTTTGAACCAAAATTCAGTCACCTGCAGTTTTGAAACAAAATTTCAGAAATCCATCAGCTAACATGTAGAATCGAACTAAATTGAACCCGCCATCAGCTAACATGTAGAATCGAACTAAATTGAACCCTAGATTTGGAACTCTACCTCTAGTTACGAATGAGAGAGGCAGACACAGGATAACAAGCTCTGGTACTCATGTAGAGGCAAACTGATGTATGAACCAAGCAATGTCAGTCACCCTAATTGGGCATTGACTTCTTGATTCCTCATTTAAACTAGTGAGCGCGAAGCACCTTTGTTGGTGCTCTCGTTGTTGCCCAATCGTCCCCATTCCAGAATCAACATGGCCGGTGAGAGCGAGCGGCTTGGAACATTCAGACATGGAGCGAACATTCCATCGAACGGTTGGCGGGCGGGGCGTAGCACACAGTGCCCACACCACTCTGGTCATCGCATTGAGGAGGGCAGCAGAAGCAGCAAGCAGGCATGAGGTGGTGGTAGTCAGTCAGAGATGAAGGTATGACGGCAACGGCTTCGAATCGAATGCCGAGGCCGGCATCTGCAGGCGATGGTGCAGTGGATGAGGGAGAGCTTGAGTAGCGGATTGCCACCACAACAGAGCCGCTCGAGAGCTCTGCCATGCGGCACAACAGAGCACGGCCACTCCCATAGTTGGTGGTGGTGATGGAGAGGGAGGACGAGGACGAGCAAGGCCGCCGCCGCAGTTGGTTGGCAGTGGCGATGGGGATGAAATGCCGCGTAGGAGCCGAACCCTGTACGACTGGTGAACTCGAGCGTGATTTGGGATGAAGCCCAAGCCGAGCGTGGGGACAGAGAAGACGGCTCCTGGTCGTTGTGAGCCGAAGAGTTGACCAAGCCAAGTCGAGGGTCCTTCCTCAGGAGCGTCTGATTCGTCGGGTGCCGACTGTCGTAAGCTGAGGATGCGTATGCAGCAGATGCGGAATGCAGACGCGATGCAGCGAATCCGTTCCCAGCCGCTACGGGGCCAGGCATGGTGAGGACGGGACCGCAGTGCGGGTGGGCGACGACGCGTTGGTGGGCGAGGCCTCTGCATTTGGCCTCGCGGAGCCGAGGGGCAAGGATGCGGGGCGGGGCGGGGCTGATGCAGCGCGAACTCGACGCTTTGCAGGTCTCTCGGACCGCAACGTGTTGACTCCACCTGCCGCTGTTGGCAACGTCGGAGTAGCGGCGGCGGCGCTGGTGTCGGCGTCGAGGGCTGGGACGGGGCGGACCGGCCGGGTGCGACGCCCGCTGTGGTGGCTGCCGCAGCGGGGAAGCGTTGGCCTGAGGTGCGGGCGGACGGCCGGAGGAGGCGTGACGGAAAAGTATACAGAAACTAGGTAAGGATAAGTATAGATTACACATGTATACACGACAGCTTGCTGACATGCTAATTAAACTGACTAAACTGAAACACCTGAAACTAAAGACTGGTCTGGACCAAAATATAACACCACAGCTGATTACATCCTTTACTGTCCGTTGTCAACTGGCAGAGCTTTGTGTGGCTTTGTCGTGCACTCATCTTTTGTGCTCTCCCGCGGGCGGCGGCCGCATCGCACGTCGATCTAGGCATTCGATAAACACCGACAAATCAGTTTTGGTTTGGTTTTAAAAAATTCGGTTTCGAGAAATCAAGAACCGATCGGTTTGGCAAAATACTAGAAACCGCTCAAATCGGTTTCGGTTTTTTCGGTTAAAACCGAACCGACCAACTCTCGGGAAGAAAAGGAAAAAAACGCTACCTCCGCGCCCATCGCCGCCGGAAGGGCTCGCCGCTCACGCCGCCGCCGCTCCCTTCGCGTCGCCGGCCCGCCTCGCCGTTGGGTCGTGGCTCGCCGGCGCTCCTGCTCTCCTCCTTCGCTGCTTGCGCCGCCGCCGGGCGCCCTTTGTACTGCCGCCGCCGCTTCGCCGGGACCGCACCTCGCCGCCTCCTGCGCCGCCCGCCACCGCCGGTAGCGCTAGGGTTATGAGATCGAGGACTTGGGCCGCGGTCTCTCGCCGAGTGAGTGGGCGACTGGGCCAAGTGCGGAATGAGCGATGGGAATACGCGGGCTGTGTCTCGGTAATGCGTGGGCTTGGGCCGGATGCCTGGTTCTTCGGTTTATTCGGTGTTCGATTCGATTTGAACCTAAAACCCGAACACCGAGTCGAACCATTGGTTTCCCCAAATATGAAAACGGCCGAACCGAATAACCAATATTTCGGTTCGGTTCGGCTCGGCTTTCGGTTAAAATATGCCCACGCTGAATCACCCGCACGGCCGGTGCTCGCTCCCGGAAAAGCCTTCGCGTTGCCGAGCGAGCGTGCCGGTGGCTAGTGCTGGCAATCGGCGTGGAGCCCGTGTGCTTGCAGAGCTCGTCGTGCCCAGGGTCTGCGGCTGAAAGCCCGTCCATGTCCATGAGAGCGGCAGTAGCCCAGATGCTTCCGACCAGTCTATTTGGGCCTCGCCTACATGGCCCACCACCCCTGCTGAAACGTGGCTGAAAAATAATCTTAAGAAGCAGTGTCTTGCTCTTGCATCCTTGAGTAGAACTATTGATAGGCTGCGGTCACGTATTGGTTGGCTTCGGGAAGGTGATGGCAACACTAACCTATTCCATCTGCATGCCCGTCATAGAAAGAGAAAAAAATTTCATTGGTCATCTTAAATAAATGATCAAAATAGACTTTGTATGAAATCATCTTGTTAAGCAAAGGTACGCTCGAATTTTAACATTCAAAATTTTCAAACAACTTTGGATGAAAAAAACAACCAAAATAAAAATTATAGATCTCAAAATGTTGTAACTTTCTAGTTGACAATTTTTTTTTTTTAAATCATATTACCATGCAAAACTATGTTTGGATTTCTCAATTTTAAAATTCAAATCCTATAAACGACCTTAGATGGAGAAGCTTCGTAAATGAAAATTTTAGACCTCAAAAAGTTTTAAAACTTTATAATTAACAACTTTTTGATTTAAATTCATTAAGAGCCTCAAACAAGCAATTTTACAATCCTCTCAAACCCGCGCCACCACAGATAGATCTCACACCGATTGTGGTGGACACGCCCGCCGTGGATCTCGTGTCCGGAAGGGCGGAGCAGAGGCACCAAAGACACAGCGTCTTTGTGTGGTAGGGCAGAGCGCCAATGGCCGGCGTCGCGAGGCCGCACGCCACGCGGCAAGGACCAGGCGGTTGCGCGCCACCACATGGAGGAGCCCGAGCATCGGCGGGATCGGGCGTGAGGAGGCGAAGAGGAGGAAAAAGGCACGAAGTCGAAAGGAATGAAGGCGTGAACGGCGAAGGGGAGAAAGGAGCGGCGGTGTATCAGCTCGATAGGAGTCTCCTAAAATGAGAGTCTAGAGGATCCTGGTGGATTTTGTTTTTCTTAAGCTCAAAAATTGGCTTCTCAAAAAAAAAAAAAAGTTCTGAAAAAATTGGATGAGGGCTTTTTAGTAAAGAAATACTCCCTCCGTCCCTTTATGTATGTCGTCCGGGAAGCGTGTTTGTGAGGGAAACATGATTTTCTAGAGACAAACATTTATGGACAGAGGGAGTACCATTAAAAAGAAGGGAAACGTATAGAGCATAAAGTATGGATACGGGCATAGCAGAACAAGGCAGAGCAGGCACAGGCAGCCACATGTCGTCAGCAAGAAGAGGGACGAGTCGTGGTTGCAATTTCCATGCGTGATGAGGTCCGTACTCCAGCTGTCAAAGACTGATGAACACAGCTCCCAACCACACGTCCACGCCATCCTGACCAAAGCACCTTCTTCCCTGCGTTGAGACAGACAGACGGTGGCGTAAGCAGTAGCAGGAGTACAGTAGCAGGCTGGCATCGCATGGGGGAGCGAGCGGAGCATGCATGCATGAATGCAGACTAGAACATCAGGCGCCCTTTGGGCGCCCTACAATGATTTCAAAACAGAAGCTATTATCCCCGTCTAACGGCTATTGCTTTATAATTTGATGTTAACAATAAGATTTGAATACAGACATTTTTATTAAAAAGTTGATGGTAACGCAAAGATTCAAATACAAACATTTTTTTTTTTTGAATTGGAGATCATTCACAGCCAAATCGCTGGACACCAGATCCTCAAAAGTTTGAGGTACAACGTCCCAGGTGGTTTGCTCACCACCAGGCATATTACAACCCAAAGAGGCAAAAGCATGAGCTAATTTATTACATGTTCGAGGACAATAACTAATGACACAAGATCGAAACTCCATTGTCTTCAGGTGCTTAATTTCAGTGATAATACCGCCCATTGACGACAGCCGATATTCATTGCCTTCTATAGCCTCTCTCACCATTATAGCATCTGTCTCCAGAACTACTTGGCTGATTCCCAGCTGTACTGCCATCTTTTAGGCCTTCTAAACAGCCCAATAACTCAGCGTGAAAGGCACTTTGGAGGATTGTTTCGCCACCTGCTCCAGCTTTCCACACTAAGCCTTGGTGGTCCCTGATTACGTATCCCCAAGCTCCAGCACCAGTTAACTGAGAGAATGATCCATCAGAGTTGATTTTCAGTTGCCCTTGACTTGGCTTCTTCCACTTGCTAGCCTGACTGAAATCCGACAACAGAGGTTGCTGCACTGGTTTATTCAGCTTGTCAGTGCAAACTGCCACCATGTACGCCAGTATACATAGCAATACAATGACTAAAAATAATAGTTAGTCTACGCTTGAGAGACATCTTCATAATTAAATGTGGTACCACTAAGATATTAAACAGATTACATATATATCACGGCCATCAGCATGTAAAGGCAACACAATGACAATATTTCTAGATACAGAAGGCAACACAATGACAATATTTCCACTTGTCGGTGTTTCTGGAGGATGAGGGAACCCATGAACTTGATCAAAACAGCCATGTAGGTGATTACGACCATAATCTGGACACATGAAACTATACTCAGACCATGTAATAGGAATGGTCATATAAAAACACCCCAAGATCACAAGGATCTACCACCACTTACCAAGCTCCTAGATGTGAAGCAATAGTTTTTTCATCCAAGGGTCTTGTACTTGTAACCCAAAGAAACCTAGCTAAACAAACAGCAGACCTGCCACCTGCAATAGAATGCTAAAGTTCAGAGAACTTCTCATATTTTGCAGACTCTGGTCCATCAGCTTGCTTAATATTCTGGCATATCTGTCCTAAGATTATACCTTTGACACCCTACAGCTATACTTTTGACAACCAATATGTTCAGTAAGAGCTTACTGTTAATGTAAAATACTATTTGTTGCCCCTGAACAAAAATGGGTCCATATTCAGTAAGCTACTAATCAATCTCCTAGCATGAAAAAAAAACAGGAAACTATGTGTTAGTATTGTAACAATTCAGATTTATCACAAATCCACAAACACCAGATTCAGTAGCAAAGAGTAATCAAATAGCTTGACATTTTCTTGCGCTTAGCTCATCAAGATCGCTCAAAGCATCGGACACCTGCTGGAGTGGTAATTCCACTCACAAGCGCAGGACATGAGCCCATCATGCAAAAACAAAGATGTACAATAAAGAGACTGACATCCAGCTACATATGGCAGGCAGTGAGAGAGGGATTCAACTTCTATTTCGAAAAAGGCACACCAACCGTTGGCAGCACCGCCGCGGCCTTTTGATGGCCTTTAATATGTCCATCTCTATTGTAGCAAACAAAGAAGAATGATTTCAGTAGTTCAGTCTGTGGTGGCAAACTGCTAGTTTCAATAGCAAAAAGCAGCAGGAGCATGAACGTATGAAAGTAAAAACTGCATATCTCATCTGCAGAGAACTCCAAAATTAACATGTAATTGATCAACTGATGTGTAGAGACTAAAATAACCAAAACAACAACAAGAAATATCAAATGGCACGCATCACCGCCATCTAATTCAAATAAGCTAAAATAAACAAATCCTATTAAAAATATTATCATCAAGACAAGTTGCGGATCCTTCATCACTTTATATCAATACCACCATATCTTGCTGAACGAGTGAAATTGGAAGTAAAAATAAATTCTTTCTACCTAAACATATTATCATTTGAGTTATTTGATTTATTCATTCATTCATATGAATTGACTTCTTAACCAATAAGATTAGGAGGAACTAATAGAAATTCCCAAATTCAGTACAACATGGTACAGGTTGGAGACCAAATGTTACCTAGACAAAGTTATATGTGCATATGAAAAAAAATATCAGTAGCAACAGCTCATCTCCTACATTGCATAATCATAGGCTGTGTACAAATGGGAGTGTGGGAGAGGAAGGCCTCACCTTGATGGCTGGCAGGGGCCTGAGTAGTCTTGTAGGGGGCGGTGCCGGCAGCCTAGAGTCGATCGACGACGAACGATGGCAGCAGCTGGAGGACCGAGATCTAATGCCTCCTGCTGTCTGGCCATCCCCTCTTGCAATCCTTCATCAGTGGCACCAGATTTGAGAGACCGTAAGAAAGAGAAGTGTAGATAGATTAAAAAAAATGCAGCGCACATCACCTGGACCGCTTCATCGCTAAGACGTCGAGCTCCATCACCATGCTGAGGACCCAAGCGCCACCGCGGATTCCGGATCTCGCAAGGCTCTACGTGCTCCCTGCATCGCAGAGGCAGCACAGCTTCCCATTATCGGGCGATGACGGCTCTCGTGCTGCCATGGTGGCGACGTGGGGAGGAGAGGGTAGGAAGGGGCTACGCTTCCGGGCGGCGAGATCACTGAACCTCGTACCCACGTACTCCCCGTGCCGCAGAGGACGTGCAACTTCCACTCTCGAGCGATGGCGGTGTAGAGTTCGCGTGGAGAGGAGGGAGCAGGGAGGGGCGGAGCTGCGGGAGTGGTGGTGGTGGCGGCGGCGAATCGAGGAGGGAAAGGAGACTGGGATCAGCACGTGCTAGGGTTGCAGAGTGGGAGGCTGCGAGCGACAAGGCTCGGACCGCGGACGGGAGACGGGCCTTGGGTGGGCTGCGGCCTTGGGGTGGTTTTGCCGAAGGGAAAAAAAGGTCGTGACAGGTGTCGAGCCCAGGAGAGGCCAGCAATGCTCCAATTGCTGTGGTGCCTCCAAAGGGAGGGGACTTTTAATAACTCCGACTAGAACATTAGGCGCCCTTCGGGCGCCCTACAATGACTGGAAAATAAAAGTTCGTTTATACTTGATTACACTTCAAAGTCAGGCATGGTAGTATTAAGATATTAAACACATTACATTTACATAATAATCTTCGCCACACAGTAACAACCATCAGCCTTTAATCTAAATACAATATTTCTCATCATTTACATAATCAATCTTTGCAATACAATTACAATATTACGAAGTTGACAACCACAAATAAGAACCATAATATAATTGTCCATCTATTGTATGGTTGCGATCTCGCATACAGGAATAAGTCATAAGTCAATTCGCTACAATTCACTAAATATATTGTACATTTGAGAACCAAAATCGATAAATAATATAAAAGAGAGGAAACAATATGTTGAATCACGATCTGTTTTATGACCATCGACAGGACGAAAAGCTCTGTTGTTTCCTATCTAAACCCCATTCCATTAAATTACGTTAAGCTGTAGACAAATTCACCAGCTCATAATGCCCCGCCGGTAAAAGTCAGCAAAAGGCAACTTGTAAGCAGTGCCTTTAAAGTCGAATCCATGAAGCAAATATTTCCTGTGTTCATTTGTTGGATGAAATTTGTCACGTAAGCTAAAATAACACAACAAAAACATGATGCAGAGACAAGAAAAAAAGAATAATACCCCTGCTATCCAGCAGAAGGATGCTTTAATGTGATGTTTCTTACCAGAATGAGGCAAGCATCTCCAATATGATGGCGGCAAGGACTTAGTTCATAGAGAACAGGCTGGTCTTGCTCTGGCTTATTCTCCTCTTCATTTCTTCAAACTCAGGTCACAGTAGCCAAGTAGCTACATAATCCTCTTCTTCTTTTTTATCTGCACCAAAACATCAAAATCCACACGAGCCAGAGTCCAAAATCAGCCCTACAAAACCTATATGCAAATCCTAGGAAATTTCTCTATAGATTTTTTTTCGTAATCCCAATTTATCCTTTCAGATTAATTGTGTACGCATTGCTCATAAGATGCAAAATAAATGGTACTGCCCTATTTAGTTTCCAAGGTCCATTTTTTTCATATCCAACAATAGATCAGATAAAAAATTTGGAAAAAAAAAACAAAGAATCCAAGATTCATAGTTGTATATATAAGGCAAAGGCTTCGTACGTAGCCATATATGATATATCAATTTAACATATCAACGCCCGCCTGCCAAAACCGTAACAGATCGATTCGATGGGGGCAGCTCACCTCGCGCGGACGAGCTGAAGCCTCTTGCGGACAGCTGCGGGCGGAGCCTCAACCTCCATGTACGCCTGCAGACTGCGGCGTGCCGCGCCGCCGCGGACAGGCCCCCTTGCGTCGAGCGGCCGAGCACATCTGATATGCGTGCTGCTGGATCTTGCCTGTCTCCAGGCGCTTCCCGGCACCGCAAAGACCGAGCGGCTTCCCATGCTCGAGGTAGGCGGCAGGGGATGCGATAGATCCCCTCTATTGACCATGGCCGCCGTAGGGACCGAGGAGGTACGCCCGATTTGTGAACAATGAATCTCGTGCGTCTCCATCGTTGCCCCCATCCCGCAAAGGTCAGGGGGCGTCGACGACTCGTTGGTGGTGGTGGCGGCGGTGGCGACAACGGGGAGATGAGGGAAAGAAGCGACCGCGCGCCAGTAGCGACGGCGGTGTGCAGGGCGGGGGCGCGCGGCTACACTACGGTGTGGCGGCAGCGGGGAGAGAAAGAGGAGAGAGGGAGAGACGATGGCATTGCGGTTGGAGGATTGGGAACCTGGGGCACGCCGCTGCGCGCGGGGTGTGCTATGCAAAATGTCAAGGGAATTTCTGCAAAATGGCCCCGGTCATAAATTATTATAACATGACTACTGTTTGTAGGATACAGGGTGGATAGCAGGTAGATTTCCGCAAAGCTAGAGTACTTTTATGAAAAAATATGCAGAGATGCGTGTCCACCTGTGAAGGAGCCAGCAATGCCTCGAATGCTCTTGTGCGAGCAGGAGGCAGGGACTTTAAATTACTCCGATGCGCCGCGCAGCTGACGGCGGGGAGAGAGACATGCTTTGCTTGCGATTGCCCTTGGGTAGTTTGATTGGTTCGACTCTGCTTTGCTCCTCCTACAGGAGTACTCTGCTCTGCACATCAAACTAACCCAAGGGCCAATAAACCAAAAGAAAATTGGTTTTAGGGCCAAATAAGCATTCGAGGAAAAATAGGCCAGCATCAGCCCTCCCTCTGCCCCATGTCGGTGTGCGCCCCCCTCGTGCCGCCGCTCTCCCGGACAGAGCTCTGCGCTCACCTCCCTGCTCGGTTCTCCTTTGCATTTTTTCCTGAAATTTGTGAAGAATCTATGAAGAATTTGATATATATTTCTTTGATATCTACCTTCCATAGAAATAATTTGTAAATTTGTTTAAAAAATTTGGTACATCTGTTTGCAATCCATAGAAATACCTAAGTTACATCACTATGTTCAACAAATTACAAGAAGAAATCATTGTAAATATAGTAATACAATGGTGTAAATTTACCTACAAGACGTGAAAGTGAATGTGGAAAATTTGGTTGTTTTCAAGGGCTAAAACAACCAGTTATTTGGTAGACAGATTCTATTTTTATTAGGGCCAAAGAAATAATTTCCTCTCAAAACAACTATAAAAGCTATCATATCTCTTTATCCCCCTTGAAACACGTGTAAAACGTCTCTTTATATTTCTATATATTCGAAAAACAAAAACACTTTTCGGAAGAAGCTGAACCACTACTACAACTGTCAATATACAGTATTTCTAGCTTTCTTTTTAGGTTTGATTCATTTAAGGTTTGACAATAATCTTTACAAACGAATACTAACATTTATACTGATGAATATTTATCATGGAGCATATTTTCATACCGTAGAAACCATAAATATCAAAATTATTTTCTACTTTAAAACTTAGCAACTCCTAGAAAAGTTTAACTCCATCGAAACCTAGAGCTACATTTTTCTAGGCACACAGCCAGTTTTTAAACATCACAAAAGAAGATTTTATCAAACCATAACGGTAACATACACAACGTACAAAACGATTTCCATCCTTCTTTTGGGAGCACCGTTGGCATTTCACAGGCTTTGAGCAGCAAGCATTTCATTTGGGAGCAGTGACATCAGGATGGAGATACTCCTTCCTTCCACAAAATTTTGCGATTTTTTAACTTCATATAAATGTTTTATTTCGCCGTCTTATTCAAATTTTGTATATAAATTATAAAACAAACAAAAAC
This sequence comes from Hyparrhenia diplandra, assembly GCA_015847255.1. Classification (NCBI taxonomy): domain Eukaryota; kingdom Viridiplantae; phylum Streptophyta; class Magnoliopsida; order Poales; family Poaceae; genus Hyparrhenia; species Hyparrhenia diplandra. The sequence goes on along the minus strand of JADLZK010007734.1, from coordinate 88,751 downwards.
GTCATTACAAAATCTTTAGTGATGTAATAAGTCATAACAAAAGTGATAATATTTATTAAAAAAAGTTGAATAAGGCGAGAGGTGAACACGCTTTTTATGAGTCAAGAACAATTAAAAGTACTGTGGAACGGAGGGAGTACGCAGACGCTGCTTTCTAGGATTGTACAACCAGCTGCTTTCATCAGTACAGATTGTCAGACAGCTCTGATGGGGTAGCAGGACGATGGAGAAATCTTCCATCCATTTTCTTGGATAATGTGATCTTCCATCCATTTACCATGTCATCTTCTTCAATTTACTCAATTAATAATAGTGTACAGTACAAAGTCTTGGTACAAGCACATGCAATACTGTGTACTCCTACGTCAGATGCAGGAAGGCAAAGATTCTATCACCAACACGGCAGCATACCAACACGTCAGCAGGAGAGAATTTATGCATTACAGCATTGGAAGCAAATGATTCGGAAGAAACTGAAGAATGCTTATCACAGTAAAGTAAAACATAACACACTGTAATTGAGACAATGTAACAAACCAGTAGCCAGTTATGCACCCTATCTTTGCATACAAGAAGGTAAAGCACACTTGTTCAGTGTTAGAAAAGATTTGTTTTTAACTGCAGAATAAGAAGAGAAAGAAGAATGAGATCACTAGCAGAGTAACAGGCTCTGCTCTTCACAAATGGCTCCGAGGAAACCATAGCAACGATGGACTACTTCACAGCTCATATGTGTTACATTACATATTGTATGTTAGCAATTGCTGTTATACAATAGAACAGAACAAAACTCAATAGCTGCGGAGACCAAACATAATATGAATTGGGGAATACTTAAGGATAGGAAAGACACAATTTTCTGTGACAAGGAAGAGCAAAGTTTGCAGGCATCCAATGTCCAAGTCAACAAAATAGATTGGCAAAGTTAATTGATCATTTCAATTAATAATACCCAATAGACCCACAACAAAGAAAAGAATAGAGCTATAAAATGAAACATTTTCTGTGTTCAAATGGCTTCGATGGCAACACCTCCTGACTTTGGCCACTCCTGAACCAGGCAAAATGTAATGCAAAAATTCTGTTGGAGGTGGCAGAGATAAGAAACTAGAGAGCAATGCCCAGCCTTGGTTCGAAAGAGAATCCAGTGAACAGCTGCAGCGGGAACCTCTTCGAAACAGGGCTCTTCACAGACCACTTCCATGACTTGTGGTTTATTTCAAAGGTGAGAAGAGCAGGCGACCCATAGCTCTGGATATAGATAAGATCATCTGCCCCACAGCTTGCAAAAACATCATCAAACTCGCCAAATCCTTGAAAAAACTTGTGAGGCATCCGAGCAACCTCACGCCACTCTTTGTTATGGAGCTCCCAAATGCCGATTCCCTTGATGATCCCAGGCCTATCTTGCTTGCCAATGCCACCAACCAGCACAAGCTTCTCACTCAAGTTCATCAATCGGCCACATGTAAGAGCACATGGCACTGGAATAGCCATGCTCATCAGAGAAGTGTGGTTAGGTCTTGCAGCGAGATCGTACATTACAAGACAATGGCGATGCTCATTATTGTTCACCAGAACTCCTGTGGAGTACACCAAATAGTAGAGGACTCCATCACAGATGACACACTCGTCACCACCTCTCCATCCAAGCAATACTCCAGTAAAGGGAGTCACCCAACTACCAGACACCGACTCATACAAATGGATGGTAAATTCCCATTGATAATACTCCAATGGAACCTGGTTGCTTCTTTGCAACAGCCACAGTGTAATGATGAGAAGTTCTGTCCACAGAAAAGGCAAGAGCACTGTAATCAGCTGTTTTCCCCCAGGAGCATCAAGAAGTCTCTTCCAGTCCTTAGTGATGGGGTTGCACACACCAAAATGCGGCGCCTGTTCTCACTGTCCATCAGGCACACCAACCCAGCCGATGAGGATGTAGACCAGTTGCTCTTCTCAATGCAAGGGAAATCAAATCCATACCATTTGCGGAGGCTCGGGTCATATGCAAAACCTGAAACTGCATCCTCACTACAGGTGAACATGAAGTACCATGGCTTCTGAGGCACCATCTTGCTCCACGCGTGCCTCTGGGCATGCACAATCTCATGCCACCTTTTGCAAACAGACCCAGATCTTATAATACTTGCAACAGGCAAAAAGGAAAGAACCTTCTCCAAGAGATCATCAGGGAGAACGGCGTCCAGCGACACTGCCAAGTCCCCATTCTGATCATCGTCGTCGCTGTCTTCGGACACCGGTCTGTATTCTATGACCTGTGAACAGGAAGAAGGATAGCTCCCACTCTTCTGACCCCATTGCCAACATCCAGTGAATAACACAGTAGCTAATACAAGACCCTGCAAGAGATAATACTGATAAGGGATGAAGCTATAGCAATATGGAAACTTCTAATGTACAGCTAACTAAGTACTTTCAGCCCAACCAAAATTTCGGAGTAGAGAGTACATGCAAATAGAACAGCAATGTTCAGGTCAGGTACTCAAGTTTTTCTAGACTCTATAGTCTGTACCACCAATCCATCATGTATGCAAATCCGATGAAAACATGTTGGTGGCTGTCTACATCTCAAGGGACCTTCACAGCCCATCACAACTGACTAGAACCAAACACAAAAAGTATCCCGTTTCTTTAACAGACTAAACTCACCTAGATGAAAAGGACAACAATCTGACCAATCTAACCTTTGAACGACAGGGAAGGCGGTAAGATTGACAAATGGCAGAGGTCTGCCCAATCTTCAAACTTTTTTACTTGTTAAGTTGTTATTAAATAAAACTTTTCTTCATCCGTTTATTTGTCTTGTGTCATGAGATTAATAATCAGATACTGAATGTCAGAAACAGCTACTAAAGAAACGGATCTCGGGGGGAGCAAATAGCAGGAATATGGACAGTAACGTCTCCATCACAAATGGAACCTCTCTATTATTTTCCAGAGAGAAACATTGATTTTTGGCCACCACATTCAATTTGCCGCGGAAAGGGCCACATCACGATCATTAAAGGCGGGGCACAAACAAATAAAGCAAGCAGCACAGGCAAGGAGGCCAAGAACAGCACTATCTACCAACCAAATTTTACCAAAAACCGCACCACGAAACGCACGCCTAATGGCTACCAATAATCCTTGACGCCGCACAAAATCAAGCACTAATCCGCAAATCAATGCATGGAGTAGTACAGACAAAAAAAAAAAATCCCCCAAACAATCCGGTCCCTATGAATGAATGAACATAAGCATAAATGGGGGGAAGACGATGCGATTATATACCTCTCGTCAAGAACAGAAATCCAAGAAAAGGTCCTCCCTCTCCAAATCCACCGAGCCGCCGTGTCCACCAGAGTCCTGACGCTTTCAAAAACAGATTGAACGATTCAGCGCCGACGAAACAATACACCAAAAAGCAAATCTTTGCCACAAATCAGCAATACCCAAGAAAAGAAACTGTGGGTATATATAGAGAGAGACGGAGGGGATACTTACCGGGCGCTGTTTCTTACGCTTGGGCGGCCGGTGACGATCGGATGAGGCGCTAATTCTCCGAATCTGGTGGGGGCGAGAGGGTTGGGGCCTTGGTGCCCTCCTACTCCGAGAAAGAGATGGAACAGTGGGCTTCCCTCCTGCCCCTACATTAGGTCAGGCCCCCCATGGGCGTCGCGTCTAGCGGAGTGCCACAATGGCGTATATATGGAGGCGAGACAGAGAAAGGGGAAGGTGCTTGCTTCAAGCAAAAAAATGTGAAAGAGAGGGAGAGGAGGTTCAGCTTCAGAGGTACAGTACAGGGTACTGATGAATGCTACTAGTGGGATAGGGAGAGAGAAGGAGAAGGGTACAAGAGGAAACGAAAAATTCTTTGGAAGGTGCTTTTAACTCTACCTGACATATCCACCTGACAAGTGACATTGCTAATCTCACTGTCATCGTACTATCTAATCTACTGACTCTACTGCATTCGTATTTTCCTACCAAATTTTTAATATTAGACTTTTTTCTCTCAAGATTCACGGCTCTTCGTACAGGTGGATTTGAGCCACACTTCGCCACGTCACGTTGTTGCCCGTCATAGGTACCTAGTTTGGTTTTTAAGATTAAGCGATACAACGCAGACGCTCAATATGCATGCACACTCACCCTCTATAAACACACGTACGCAAACCGTATTTCTATGAGTGCGCTTCAAATGGTACCAAACAATCTTGAAATTCGAAGTCACGAAGCCACCACACTTCACTTCTCTCTCGCCGACGGGGCGTTGCCTACCACTTAATACATAGCGTCGAAATATAAAAGGTTCGGTGCTGCCACAAATTTTTCCGCCGCCGCTACAACTCGCTTAACTTGAATGATGGCAGGCATGGCTCACAATCAAACATGGCCTAAGATAGAAAGATGTTTTACAGTGTAGCCTTGGCGGCACCTTAGTCGAGGATCACAAGCATATAAATCATGCCCTCCGTGGAATCCATGACGCTAGCCTATTACTCTAATCACCATATAACCATCGAGGGATTTTACCCTCTGTGTTCGACCACAGTTATTTGAGTTATTGTGGTTGTAGATTCTGCTTTGGCTGCAGCTCTATCTACGTGCGCATTTGACAGTGCTCTCATCTAGCTCGTAGCAGCTTCTGATCCTGTTGCCCGCTACTTCCACTCTGCCCGCTCTTTAGTGAGAATCAAGGGTGTTTGGTGGGGCTTCTCCATTGGCTCCCACCCCCAGATCCGGAGGAGCCCACTCGTGCTCTTTCTACCTCATCGTCCGTGCAAAAATAATGACGAGGCGAAGGGAGCAATGGTGGTGGCGGAGGAAGAGAAGGTCATGGCCCATGTAGGAGGGCGCGTCACCGCGGAGGAGGTTGTGGCGCGGAGAAAGGGATGCGCGCGCGGCGGAGAAGAGCACTTCCGCGGTACTCGAGGGCACGTCGGAGGTGGAGCAGGGCGCAATGGAGGAAGGGATGGCGGGGGCAAGACGTGGGAGCGACAAATAGCGGTGTGGAGTAGGGTTTTCTTCGCCCCCCCCCCCCCCCCAACTTGATGGCCAATTTCGAGGGAGCGTGAGTGCTTTCTTGGTGGAGTAGCACGGAGTCATTGTGTCGTTATTAGGTAGCGCCCTTATTGTTTACTGTATGTAGGGAGAATTGAAGAAGTTGCAGCCATAGTTAGGCAAACGCTACAACCAACGCAATGAGTATATTATTGTTGGGTGATTGTTTAACACAACACTTTATTGATGATGATATGGTTTACAAAGTAGCCATTCAACATGGTCATTACAAAGGGCGTTAGGGGGTATTATAGGCCCCCCGACTTAAGTCTTGGTACAAAAATGTTTGTCAATTCTAGAATGGACTTCTACAATCTTTCTTTCTTGGCGAAGTTGTAATCTTTATCTTCGCTATGCTTTTTATTGTCTCTGTGATCACTTCAGTGTCTTCTCGGCGAAGTTGTTGAAAACATCTTCGCTTGGAACCCGATTCTGAATACTTTTATTTTCGGCTTTGTTGTTTCTTCGCGAAGCCAAAGTCTTCTTGGTTACCTTCGGTATGTGTCTCGGCTTCTTTCCCGTATTCATTTTGAACATCCTGCAATCTTCAAAGTTTGAGACGAAAGTTTAACAAAATCAAAAGTTAGAACCCAACAATTATGTACTTCCTCTTTTCTAAATTTATATAAAAAATAATTTAGCTTCCTAAACATACAAACGTCTTAGTATAATTAAGGTAGAAAGAGTTTCTACAATGCGTCTTGGTGGCATGCATCTTGGTGTGAATCACAAGCCCTCCCTAAACTTGACGATGCTAGACATTAGACAACCACCAATGTTTTTGGACTTTACTAAGTATACTGTGTACTTCCTCTTTTTTTAAAAAAAAAGGGAGTACTTTCGATGCCGTAGGCTCCCGCACTGCTAGAGGTGCAGGGGAAGGGTATATTTAGTCTTAAGCCTTACCCGCACCATGTGCAATATCGCGGAGGTGGGGCTTGATAAATTAATTTAACTTCCTAAAAAAGAAACCACTTAATATAACTTTTAATAGGACAGAGTATATACTGTAATAAAGTCTTTATCTTTATTTGATCAAGTTTTCTCCAAAAGTATGCCTCATGCTAGGAGCGGAACTTATTAATACTGTCAATTTAGTCTATCACTTCTTGGTTGGCATAATAACAAAGTCTCTGGTCAGATTTATGAACAACTCTTATCAATCTCAAAATATTTATCGAGCAAAAGCCTTCGTATATATGTGTGCCTCTTCTAGATTTTTAAATGAAATATTGTATTGTGGTTGACAAGAATATTTTCTTAGCACCATCATTAAAATATGCGTCGACTATGGTGGAGAGATTGTTCATATATAAAGCATACTACTATATAATAATAACAGGACGCTTTTCTATGCATGGATTCGGTGGAAGAAAGTAGCTAGAAAGGCCACACACACACACACAGCCATAAGAGAAAGTTGGATGAGGCCTATTTTATGATTGGTGGGTGAGGCACCATGGGACACCTTTACCTAATTAACCCTGCTCCCATCCTCATCACTCACACGAGTCGCAACAAAATTGTTTATCTCACGGACCCATCCCCCTCGTCGCATCTGTTTTTGTTGCATATATAGTACAATAATATACACGGCCTCCGCCTCCTCGTCTCTATCTTTCCATCGTAGCATGCGCTTGCACGCTTGCTTCCGTTCCGGGCTGTTTGTGAAGGTCACCAAAGGTGTGACCTCACCTGGTCCTCTCAACTTTGTTGCTTTGCTTTGTCATGCCGTGTGCGTGCACTAAATAAATATATATACTTATTTTTTGACAAGTAATATATATACTTATTCTAAGAGTTGCACAAACAAACATATATACAATAATATGTTGAAAACACGAATTTTATATAAAACTTTGCCAATTTAAAAGCTTCTTTAGGATGATCGTCTTTAATTCCCAGGCCTTGTTCGGTGTGGCTTTCTCCTCCAGCAGGTACTGTAGCAGTATTGTTCCGATTGTGACATGGAGTTGTTTTGGTTTCGAGGTGAAAAAAAGCCGCTATAATAATTAAGGTCCTCAAATTTTTAATTGGCTCCTAAATTAGGAATAGATGCTCATTTTTAGGGGTGGTTGGAGATGCTCTTAGCAAGTATTGTTCAACCAGGGCTGGCCTACGTTATGGAGCCCCAGCGGCGCCGCTGAGCCCCTTTCGCCGCCACGCATGATTCAGCTCAACTTCGCGGATGCCGAGGTTCTTGCGATGCTGGCGGATCCCGCAATTGCTGAGGCGTCGACAGTGGTCGGCGAGGAATACACGGCAGTGGCCCCTCCAATGACTTCGCACACTACCTCACCGCTCGCTGCCCCTGCACCGGTTGCTTGGGTGCCCACAGCGGCTTCGGTGGCAGCCTTCTTTGACTCCATGACGCTGCCGTTGGAGGAGCCTCTGGTCTTGTCTCCGCCACGCCTTCGGACTTCTAGGGTCGTCGTTGACGATGATTGGATCCCAAGTCGCAGCGTCAGGTTGGCCGCCAAATCGGCCTACCGTCATCTGAATCATGAGAAACGGGCGCGACGGGTCAGCTAAACAAGTGGGAGGGGTGACCGGATCACGTGGTGACCAACACCCCAGATGACACCCTCGTCGTCAGATTCCACGGGGCGTTCTGTGGGGGTGTCCCGTCATCGAGGCGGAAAAGCTGCACACGCGATATTCCCCATGTTCGGCTGGATCTCGGTGGCGTAGGAGGATGTCGAAGGTTTGCATGACCCTTAGTCGGTTTGTGCGCGTCGCCTTAGTCGCAATAGTTTTCTTTTTAAGTACAACCAACTTGCTCCGTTGTTTCGCACGGCGATTTATGTAAATGTTGGTTTGTCGCAGCGCCAATTATTTTGGCTAACATGTGCATTGTGTTGAACTTTATTTTCCCTTAATGCAATATGTGCAATGTGCTCGCTTTCGGGAAAAAAAAAATCGTTCCAAACTGTGGTGCGGAGCTGTTTTAGTTTTCGAGATGAAAAAGCCGCTATAATAATTAAGAGCCGTAGCGTATGAGTGCCGTGCCAACCGGTCCCTTAGCGACGAGTTACATGAATAATCTTAAACTCTGTTCTAGCCAGTATAAGAATCTTGTACTGTGATTGTGTTGCACTAGCTTACTATCCAATAGGCATGACAAACCTACCAAGAGCATTGTGACTGATAGGGACAACACTTCATATACATATCCTCCACTCTTGTCTCAGTCTTGACATTGTGTCCGTCCATTCTTTTATTTCACCCATTACGCGCACTTACGGCCCTTGTCAATAGATAGGCTTAGTAGCTAGTAATTTTAAGACAGCCACAAGAAGGCATCTAAAAGAAAAAAAAGTTGTACCAAGCCAACAATTCTTCTAGTCGAACTAACAAGAAAAAAAAAACATAATTAAGGACAGCTATATATTGGTAATTTTGAAGAAAAATATTGGTACATTCATCTTGATATGTTGGTGGAAGAAACATCAGTTTTAAGTGAACATATTACATTTTTTTTTTGTAAAAAAGTGGCAACTCATCATCAACCAACTAACAAAATGGCAAGTTAAATATGCTGATTTTCTTATATCAATGCCTAGGCATAGCACCGCCTAATTGTTTTGCTTCTTCCACCTCAATGATATCAACAAGGCCACATTGGTAGGGACGAGATCAATTGGTGAGTCAGCAGCCAAAAGAAGCTTGCCAAGCTTTGTTTTCACACCAGATGCAGCGCATACAAACAAAGGGACAAACAAGGTGCACGCCTTGGCATGTTGCACAGCAAAGCCACGCAAAGCATATGGCATGGCCTTGCATTTGGACACTCCAATATAAACCACCCAGCCTGACCTGATGCACACAATCTGTCCCATGTGCAAGCACATCACATGCCCCCACAACATCTCCTTCTCCCGCTCCCATGGACTAGCCTTAATTTTCTGCACTAGAATCTAGTGATCTTCCATGATACATATGAATGCAAACCTTTTGCAGCTGCCATTTCTCCTCTCCTGTCACTGCTCCGAAATGACCAAAGAGGGCATGTTAGCCCTTATAGGGCGGTGTGTGAGGTTTGCTGCCCATTCCCATTTGAGATTGCTTGTAGATGTGGCAATGCCTAGCCTGACCTATACTCCTATGTGGTCGATCTTTAACCTGCTTTTTGGAACAAGGGCTTGACTGTTTGAACAGGGGCATGCTACTTTTCAAACTATTGATTATTGAACCACACCCAAGGATCATTTTTTTAATTACCATGCCATCTTCACTGAAATTTCACCTTGCATTTTTCAAAGGAACATGGACATGCTTTTTCCAACAATTTTAATCTTTATGAAATGAAGCCACCTGACAGCAACATTGTTCTAGTGGTGGCAAAGAAGTAGGATCCCAACTATGTTCCAGAAAAATAGTGAAAGGCATGCTACCTAGTGCACTAATGACAATGGCCACTAGATATATTAGTGTCCACTACTGTGTATATGTATCTATATGTACCATGTGCCGGTAAGCATGCCTTAGTGCCTTTTCATGCTGCATGAGGATGAAAGCTAAGATCTTGCTTTCCAACTCTGAGCTGGCATGAGTCGGATGCAGACCAAACCTATAGGATTAGTGCAATTCACCATCATATAAGGCCATGATAACTACAAAGTTCGTCGACAAAGAATTTTGAGTCGTCCACCGAAAATAGCATCAAAGCCCAGCTTAAGAGTGCTTGGAAGGGGCCGCAACTTTTCAGGTTGTGACAACTCCACTTGGCAAAAATATATACATATTTTTTGAGCTTTTTTACAATGGTTGTTGAAAAATAGACGGCTCACGACGCCCGACCCGACGGCTAAAAAGGCAGAGGAACCAAGAGGAACCAATTTTAGAGGAACCGGGAGGGCACTAAGTGCGTATTAAATGGTGGGCCCATATACACCAGGTGCATACTAAAATTGATCAAACAAAGATTAAAATAATTGTAATTTCATAATTAATAATTATAATTTCATAATTTATTTATGTAACTAAGGGTAGTACGGTAAATGTATATTTGGAGTATAACGTTTCGAGTACTATATGGATGATTGAATTACTATGTTCATGAAACGTTTTTTTTTGGAAAGCCTGAAACGTTTTTCTTCGACACACTCTGTGACTCCGACACGGCTTTTCTCCGACCCTCCTCAAGGGGCGGCGGTGCCGCTGGCTGACAAGGCGAGGTCGAGGCGGGGGGCGGATCGAGATGTAGTAGGGAAGGGGAGGGGCGTGTTCCTCGGTGGAGGCTTGGCGGAGGGTTGGGTCGCGGGCGAGGCGGCGGCGACTATGTGGGATGACGGGGAAGGGATGAGGCTTCGACAGCCAAGTTCTGTGGCGGTGGGGAGATTACTGAACTTACCCTCAACTTAAAATATTAATTAGTACTAATTATTTAGTTAGGAACCAAGAGGAACCACAAAGTACCCCCAACCACCGTAAAAGAGCTCATATTTTTTTTGTTTGTTTTATTGAATTTGGACCACTTATGTCTAATTTCACTTTGAAATGCATCTAGTAGCAGAGGTTTTAAGGCATCTTTAGTTTCGGTGCAGTGGGATGAGATAATTCCGTCCCGGCTTTTTTTGGATGAACTCGTCCCTACATTGTGATTGGTTAAAATTTCGTAAGAATGAGAATGTCCCAATTCTTTGTTTGATTAGAGGATTGGATAAAATTGGATGAATGGTGCAGTTCACACCGTCAAGTACTGTTATATATGGTTCACATCTATCACATATGAATGATGCACCACTTAGGACACTCACAATGCAGATTCTACCATAGAGTCTAAGCGTATTTATTACATCCATATTTATTGTAATTTGCTGATGTGGCGCTGATGTGGCACTATATTTATGGAAGAGAGAGGGAGAAAAATCAAGACTCCAAGTCTTATTTAGACTCTAAGTCCACGATATTCGAGATAATAAATGATCTTAAACTCTATGGTAGAGTCTGCATTGTGAGTGCTCTTAACAAGTCTAGGGGGACTAAAAAACCATCCCCGTTAGCCCAGGTGGTTTTTTTTTTTTTACTTGGGCAATAGCACAAGTGGTTGGCTTTCCAGTGTGTGGTAGCAATCGCTCCCGGGTTCGATCCCCATCATGAACGTATTTGCGCCTCATTTTTTCTTCTTAATGAAAAACCACCTAGTTCCTTCTAGGTTGGGTCTCATTAAAAAAATTATTTTAAAGTTCGTGGATCTAATTGACACACTCGCTGGTGCTCAAAAATATATTATGTTTGACATGTAAACTCTCTGTCGAATGACGTTTTTCTTTTTTGTGTTTCTTGCATTTTTCATGCGTGAATAAATTGATTTCCCTGAAATTCCTTTGTTCCAGAGGTGCCCTAACAGCAATGAGCATGCATTAATTAGAGGGTAGTTGTCAGTTATGCACAGGCACACACAAAAAAAAAAAAATTCAAATTTCTTATGCATTTTACATTCATTATCCAAAAACCTCACTGTTGTATCTATCAACAGTCACGCCTCACCACTTTTTACTTTCTTAGGGGAACACCTGGCCGGATTTTCAGCTCGAAAGCAATAATCGGATTGGTTCAGTTGAATGTCCCAGTCTCCAGACTTTCCCTAGCCGAGGGGACCAACATCGGCAAAGAACAGCAACGGCCATCCTTAGTTGTTCAGCTGTCCATTACTTTTGCATTTTCCATATGAGAAGAGAAGAAAGTCATTTTGAATTGTCATAAAAGGGATGGCCAACATTTTAGCCCTTCGCTTGGTTCAACCAAAAAAAAAGATCAATCTTTCGAGAATTTTCTAATACCTATAGCGTTGCATAGATCAATCAGGATAGGATTGGTTCTCGGCTTCTCGTTACCAATTCGATTGCTGTTAGTGTCTGTCGTCCTTGTTTCAAGTTAAATCGATCTTAGCCAAAAGCACTTTTCAGCCAAGATTTTATTTCCAAATAAAGAGGCAGACTCAAACAATCCAGTTTGGCATTATCACCACATGGAAGATAAGCATACACTTATCCAGATAATAAACAGATAATCTCGACAACTGCAGCGGTGCCAGCAGGCACTCATGCTACTGGAGGGCCTCCTCCGCACTTTTGGGTCAGTTTGGGTAGTTTACACTTGTAGCGAGAGCACGCAGGGATGGCATGAATTGCTGACAATGTGCTGATGAGTGTGTTCCAACGACAGGATATCTTACGATGTTGGCCATGCTCTCACCTTTCTTTCTCAAAAATTTCTCACTGTTTTCTTCTATCTATATATATACAAGGGATCCACATGCTTGCCTGAGCCAATAAACAAGATGAGTGCAGAGCCCATCACCATTTGGTTGGTTTCACTGGCATAGCATCTTTCTTTCCTCCAGGTATAGGTGGTAGCAGGTAGCATGAATGCAGAATTATTCAGGCTAACATTCCGTTGTAGTGCCTTTTGCTTTGACCTGCATCTGCCATCTTACATGTACTCTGTAGGATGAATTTCAAGGAGATTAAGGGTCAGGCAGGTTTGATGCAATGACACATCACACATGTTCAGGTTCCAGGCCTTGCAAAAGTCTATTGGCCACCTTACAGCTAGCCATATACGTACATGATTTAGCGATTAATTGCTGACCCATATACATGATTTAGCGTTTAATTGCCATGCTGGCTTGGAGCCTGGTGGCACGACAATTACTGACCTTTCAACAGCACGCTAGAGATACATACCCCTTTGGAAATATATGTAGCACATAGCAAGAATCACTTTCAACAGGTCAATTGGCTAAGTAAGGATATGGCTGAAAAAGATGCACATAGATGAATTATTACCTATATAAGAAAATGTAAAACAAGTTGGTCAACAACACAGTAGAACCTAAAAAGCCCAGCCGCCACTCCCAAGCCAACTTTTCTGCAGAAAGCGAAATGCAGTGAGCAGGCAAAAATGAAAACAGCACACAAAAGCTATATGCCTACCTTCACCACAGATTTTTATTATGTAGTAGAACAGGCACTGCCTTCGTGAAGGAGCTTTCTTCAGATCTGCACCAGTCACAAAATCTTCTAGGAAAGCTTTGCACAACCGTATGTATCTGTATACTGTAGCGTAGCACTAGCACAATATCTCAACAGTTTCAGATTATGCAAATCAAAACCTCATATGCAAATCAAAACCTTGTGTTGTCCAAGACAAAGCATAGTGCCATGACATGGCTGTACATTACACATACAACATGGACACAAGAAGCAACATGGGATCCATACAACATTAACCTCAAACTCTAGAGACTACTCTTTCAGTGAACTTTGGCAGCCGCATGCCTGGACGGCCTGTGCACCCTCACCTTTTGTCTCTTCTTGCGTGCCAGCTTCCGCTCGAGCGCATTGACCATTTGACCTTCACACTTAGGTCTGTGATGACCCCCATCTGATCATTGCCGGATGCGAGAAGCTTCTGCAGAAGCTCTTTCAGCTTCTGGTTTTCTTCTGCCAGCTTCTTCTCGTCACTGACCTTTGGATCACCAGGAGACGGGGAGGCAGAAGCCTTGTTCTCTGTCTGCACAGCGATGTCTTCTTTCAGGGAAGCTTCCTCTTCAGCAGGATTTGCTCCTGTTGCATCTGTCGAAGCATCCTTCGGCATCTCATTGCATTTGTCCATCTCAGACACCTGCACATCAGAATCTTCAGCAGAATCTTCTCCCTCGCGTGCTGGAGCGGCTTTCTGAGTCTTGGTGCATTCATCTGTCTCGGAGACACCTGAATGGATGTTCTCTTCCTGAGCATCAGTCTGGTTCTCTGATGACATCTTAGTGCATTCATCTGTCTCGGAGACATCTGAATGGGTGTTTTCTTTCTGAGCATCAGGTCCCTCGTATACTGTCATGCCACCATCATGTGGACATGATAATTCACAACTATCAGAGTCAGAGTCTGGGAAGACTGCTCCGCCTATTGTGTCGTTTGCCTCTTCTCCAATGCTAAGGCTAGAGTGACTCTCCTGAATGTCAGGTTCCTTCCTTGATGCCTCACAAAGAGGATTCTCACAATTTGCAGAACCTCCTGTTACCTTGTCAACAGTAGTTTCAGTTTTCTCATCCACATGTGGCACTTCATCTTTGTCAGAAACAGCACATTGCATTTTATTGTCAGACTCGTCCAGGACAGTTAGTAATGGGGCAGAGACAGACTCCAAACTTGGTTCCAGCAAGGAAGGTTGATCATGCTTTTCCACATCTGCAGAAGTATCCAGTTCTATATCATCATTGGTTGAAGCCTCTGTGGTTCCTTCTGGTACTTCACCCGAATCTTTCATGGGATCCACAGCTTGTACCTGCAGGCTGATGTCCTTGGCTTCCTCATGATCTTCTGTATTAGATACAGAATCCTTTGCAGGAGTCAGACCATGCTGTTCTACATCCTTCAAAGGTACTAGTGGATCTTCCAAACGAAAAGGGCTGCTCGATTTGTTATGATCATTTTCAGCAGAAGAAACATGATCTTTCAGTTCCACATTTTCGAGAGCTGCAGTTTCATGCACTTGATGACTGTCAATTGGGCCATCCTGTTTTCACGTATACAGCATTAACTTGTTGTTCAAACAATATAATCACTATATATCTTATCATCAAAATAAATAAGATTACTTACTTTCTCAGTTGCCACTTCACTTTCCACAGATGCAGTCTGAGCACTTGTGATGATGTCCTCAGTGGAAGCAGGAGAGCCATTTGATTCAGCATAGAGACTCTGATCGGTCAAAGCTGTCGATTGTTTCAGTTCACTAGAATCCCCTGATGAAGCTGTATCATACAATGGTACCATGGAGTTCAATAATTGTGGCTCTTTTACTTCATCCTTGGCTGCTGGTTTCTCCTGTTGACAACAGCAATGCTATCAGTACCCATTTGTAAGGTATCTTCTTAAACTATGAGTTGTAGTCTGAATAACAGAAAGGACTTACTTCTTCAGTCACTTGTTCCACTGAATTAACATTTGATTCTCCAATTCCGTGCTCCTGGTATTCAGTGGGATGTTCTGCAAAAGCTTCATCACTTACAACATCCATCGATGATGCTACCTGAAATTCAATCTGTCCCTTAGCTTTCCCATGTTGAACATATATAGTTAAATCCTACTTGTAAATTAAAGTCAGTTTTCATGAACAAAACAGATGTAAACAACTAAGACAATGATGATTACTTTCCTTTTTCTTCTGGGTCAGTACTACTTTGAAGGTAGCCTTACTTGTTTAAACATAACAGTCTGTGTACCATCCATTACATTAGGACTAAAGAATACAAGAATACAACATACATGCACACAAATCCAATGAACAAAGTTATGTTAGCACTATTTATTTACAGACTAAAAGGACCCTACTACAAGCTGGCCCTAGATCATACAGCAAGCAGCTGAATCTCCCTGGCACCAGCCAATCCCCACAGGCCACAGATGTGTCTCTTCTCTAGCAAACATTTTTTTAAAAGAAATTCTCTAGCAAGCATTAAAGCCCGCTGAATGCCTAATGCAAATTACTTATAATGGTGAAGTGTAAGCACATACTCCCAAAATCTACCAAGGTTGTAACAGTAGAGCGCCAAACAATAGAAATCAAAATTGACTTACTTCTTCATGTGCTTCGTCCAATGTGGTGCTACATGACTCTTGTTTTTCATTCTTCTCCTCACTAGTATTTGAGTCTGGCCTCACCTCCCAAGAAACTGCAGATGGAACTGCATTGCATGGCTCCATGTCCACTGAAGATGGCTCTTCTACCTTACTCAGTTCAACAGTTCTCTCCTGCTGAGATTTATTTTAGGTGGAATTAGCACATCAAACAATTTGTGGCGTTGTCATGCATAAATTATATTTAACTGAAAAACTACAGAACAAAGCTAAAGGGCATCATTAACATAAGCAACACTTACTCTATCAGAAGCTTCAGTTGTTACAGTAGGAGCTGCAATTTTGATAATGTTCTCCTTCCTCTTAGATTCGTCATCATCACTATTTGTGTGCAAGTCCCCTGATGGTGCTTTGCATAAAGTATCAAGCTTCTCCTGCAAGCAAATCAGTTCTCGAGCAACAGACTTCCTAGCTTCCCTTACACTGGGATGCAAGCCCTGTGTCAAATTGTCAATAAGGTCTTAGAACCAACCCAACTAGTACCAAAAGAGTTTACCAAAAAAAAAAAAAACATAGAAAAAGCAGGCTAGAACGAAAAACAATACCTGGATTGTGTCAAGCTTCAGGAGTAAATTCATAATAGTTTCACCGATGGACACTTGCTCCTTTTGTGTTGGCTTATTGCAAGAATCTTGAAAGCATTGAAGCTGCTTCTTGACACCTTGCATCTGTTCATGCACATGCCTGATCTTCCTAAGCTTATCCAATGGTTGCCACCTTCGAACATCATACCCTCTGTATGCAGACTGAATGCGAACTGCAGCATCTGGTTCTGACAGACTAACTCTATATGCTCTCATATCATCTTTTGCAGCTTCACTTTCAATCACCGTTCGATTTTCATTTTTGCATTTGTCACATCCATTCAAGCTCCCAGCACCAGCATTTTCTTGCACAGCACCTCCCTGTATGCTCTTTGTGCCTGCATTTTCTTGAGCGCCAACTATACTGCTACCAGCTTGGACTTTCTCGTCATCTTTACTTGTGGGAGCTTCTACCTCTTGTGAATGTTCAACAGAAGTAGCTTGCACTGTTTCATTTCCAGACCTAATTTCCTTCTTTATTTCATAAGGAGACTTTTCTTTCATATCGGACACAGTGATATGCTTACTTGTACCAGACTGTTTAGGCTCCAGGTTCTGGCTCTGGGCGTTCTTCATGTCCTTCTTCGTGTTGTCAGCATCCTTCCTTGTTGGTGGGCTAGGAGACCTAGAAGAACCATTCCCAGATTTCTTTCTTGGCAAGGGATCCACACGTAAGCATACTGGGGGCAATTTTGAATGCTTAGTTGTTGATGAGTCACTGTGTTTTGTTTTCCTGTTTTCTTCTACCTTTTCAGCACTGTTGGCCTCCTTTGCCTCTTTCCTTTCCCTCATGCCAATCTTCTTCTCATTATCACTTTCTTTCAATACTGGAATGGTTCTGTAAGTACTGGCCTTCTTTTCATTAATCTCTTTCTCTGGCACAACTGGAATGGTCTTGCAGTTTTCCCTTAGAGGTTTCTTTTCATCGTTTGTGCTCTTGGGCACAGCTGGAGTGGTTTTATGGTTTCCTTCCAGTGTCATGCTATCTTGATGATCAGTAACCACAGGTTGGTTCTTCACTGCTGATCTGTTGTCATGGTCTCCAGAGCCATTTCTGGCAGCTTGTTTCTGGTCATGATGATGATGATCACCATTCTGAAACCAAGACAGAGGAATGATCTTGATCTTGGGTGATTGAGGAGCCTCTTCAGAAATCTTTGGGGATTTTGGGGTCTCTTCTGTGTCATTATTCTCTTTAGCCTTTTGGTTTGGCGCATCATATCCTGCTGGCATCCAAACTATTGGCCACTGGAACTGTTTCCCCATCTGATTATCTTGCTCTTGTTGCTTCACATCCCCTAACTTCTTTCTATTCACAGGAGCCCATTCATTTAAAATCTGAGGTGACAATTCGTAATGCTCTCCATTCTTCTTGCCTTTAGTATTGCCTGATGGCAGCCATATGAACGGATACTTGTTGTTTGGCTGTTGAATTATACTGCCGCTATCTGCATTCTTGTGCTCACTCTCAAGCTTGACACCAGGCCTTTCTTCCTCAATTTTCACATTGCTCTTCTCAGACCCAGGGCACACATGATTTGGACATCCACAACAATGGCTCTTGAACTTGTCATAACCATATGGTGTATGATCAGTAGGGTAAGGATGTGATGGAACAAAGTAAGAAGAACATGCATTCGGATACTGTGGAAATGGCCCATGATAATATAAATGAGGGGGTGGAAGTTCTTGAGGGAATGGGGGTCTGAAACCGTAGTTACCAGGAGGATATGTTTGGTTGCAGCAGCAATGGAACTCAGAAGGGTGTGAATGATGCATACCATGATTGTACGGCCACGTTCCACAGCTTGGTGGTCGATAGTAAGATGAGTCCATTGCCCGTGGGTGACTGGATGGGATTTCCCATGTAGGAGGAGGATAGTATGGGTAAGGAGCATGATTTCTGTAGTGCGAGTGGTATGGATCCATGTAGTGGTTTGCTGGATACATATTTTTTTATTAGTAGTCTATTTGTACTGGTAGGATAAATGCCTAGACCTGTAAACAGGTACTATGGCTGTGATACCTGCAACAGTGGAGAAGAGACATGTAAGCTTGAATGTAGTTGTGGAGCTATGAATACAAGCTTGCAACAATGACAAATCACGCTAATTCAGAGATCATAAGGAACTGAAATAACCAAATGATGTTAAATTCGTGGAAGAACATGGAACAATTTCTAGATCAATAAACCAATAGATTCACACTAAGTTTGAACACTGAAGTGGTATTATTACAAGCCACCAAGAAATTGAGTTCCTTGTTGTATATCCACAACAACAGTGTATGGAAAGAGAAACAAAAGAGGGGAGATGGCACTTTCTGAATGATTGGATAACACTATTTTCTGTAGATCGCTCAGTTCCCATATTTTCTATGCTTAACCAGTAGACATGACTGACATGATTCCTCACCAGTAGGCCACAGGTGCACCCAAAATTCACAATTGTTCACAAAGCATCTGGATTATTCCTTGGAAAAAGTATCCTGATTTTAGAAGGCATAAACTTAAACTTCAGAGGGGCATAGAGATCCAACTAACTTTTTTAAGGGCACACAGGTAAAAGTCTCTAAAAAGAATGCTGCGCCTGCTTGGTTGACATGCTAATTGTGTGAGACGGCAGGTGTGTTTAGATCCCAAAATTTGGGTGCAAAATTCCTGTAGCTGTCACATCATACACTGTAGCACGTTTCGTTTGTTAGTGGTAAATATTATCCTACCATGGCGTAACTAGGCTCAAAAGAATCGCCTCATGAATGTATATCTAAACCGTGCAATTAGTTTTTTAATTACCTAAATTTTATAGTGGCCGGCAAGCGTTTTTGGGTGCGTTGAATGTTTCGATGTGATGGGATGTGATGGGAATTTTGGGAAACTTTTGGTTTTTGGTTGATGTGACTAGGAACTAAACACACCTGGCTGCCAAAATTTTAGCTTGCCAAAGTTTTAGTAACTAAATTTTATTAACCATCAACCAATCAAGCTCACCACTGTTCATACTACTAAAAAGGATATGGAGCGCCAAACACCACCAAAAAAAAATAACATATGAATCTAGGACAGTTTAATTAGGAAATTAGTGAAAAAGAATAAATCAGCGCATTTTTCAACTTAGTACATGAATCGATCACCTCCAATACACCTCAAAGCACTGGACATTCTGATAGTATCCAAGAAACGCCGGGAGCAGCTCCCGGACCAACACACAGCACTGAATCGGACGCACCAAAACCACCCTAATCCAGAATTTTCCAGAGCAGGGGAGGAAAATGGGAGAAGGTGAGGGGGGCACACTTACAGAGAGTGCGTCGGGCGGAGAAAAAGCAGCAGAGCGCGGATCAGACAGACGAGCCACCACCAAAATCTTGAAATTTCCACGGGGCCGAGTGACGTGAGCTACCGGCGAGCGATGCGGTCCGCTGGTCCCAAGGCCGTCGTCGTCCCCTCTCTCTTCCTTCTCGCGAGCGCTTCTTGTTTCCTTGCGTCTTCTTCCTTTCTGAAAATGCCGCGGCGAGGGGCCAGACGCGCGGTATTTATGCGCAGGGGAGAAACAACGGGGGCCTCCGAGGAGAGAAGCCGTTGGGGGTTTTCGAGAGGGTTCGCGACGTGGCTGACTCGGCTTGCTGCTCTCTCCCGCGCGCGGCGCGGTCGCATTCCTACCTTCGGGACGGTTCCACCAACTTCCACGAGACGAGCCTTCTACTGTTCCTGCTGCGCTACGGGTCTGATTATTGGTACCAAATTTTAGCCGACCAAAATTATGGCAAAGCTAAAATAATGGCTTGTCAAAATTAAGTTAGGTTAAAAAGATTAAATACACATTTGGTCGGCTACTAAAATCAAAGCTGGCTAATTATTGTTATCGAAAAGAAAAGCTGGCTAATTATCTCTTTTATTAGTTGTCACACTAAAAAGGAGGAGGCATGTCACAGCCGCGACGGGGGGGCGGCGGCGACACCGGCCGGTATGCCAGGGTGGCGGCAGCTGTTGTTGGTGGGCGGCGGCACGAGCGTGGGGCAGGGGTAGCGTCTTGGCGTGGAGGAGAGGGAGAGGGCGGCAACATGCCATGCAGCGGCATATGACGCACATCGACATTGACGCCGACATCTTCGACATCGGCGCCCTCGTCCTACACATCGGTAGATCCTAGGCATGCCATGGTTGACAAGCCTGGGGAAGGTTATCCGGGACTTCGCATCCAACGAGCTCGCGTACTACCGACAGGGACAAGCGAGGACGTTCATGCAAGCACCACCTCCACGCATCGACACGAGGCGCCAAGGACCGGACCGGTCGGTCTAGCCTCCCCCACGGGCGCCCGCGAGCCTCGCTTCACCTTGGTAAGCACCCGAGGCACGCTAGTGCGCCGACCTCTATGACACATCCGCGGGGCGTCTTCGTGCGCTTGCGTCGGGCGACACCGAGGAGCACCACCGCGGCGAATAGCCCTCGACGTCACCACGGACGTCGCCGCTCCCGGCTTGATGCTAGAGGGCGACTTCCTCCTCTTCGACAGACGCTTCTACCTCCCGGCTTCCTCACCACTATTGCCGGATCTGGCCGGGCGCCCTTCTTCAAGGGGGTTCGCGGGAGACGAACTACCTCGCCGTGGGCGCCTACACAGCACCCCCGACGTCGGCTGCCCCAACCGCCATCTTGCTTGGTGTAGTGTGGCCACGACGCCACCACGTGGGCGCTGCACGCGTCGCCAGTTCTTCAACGTTGACAATGTCTACATCAATTATGACACCGACAAGGAGACACACCAGCTCTCACTATGCATGTTCGACATCGGCTCCTTCATGTACGATGCGATGCTCAACCTCGCCGCTTCTCCATCGACACGCCGCGAGTCACAATCCGCGCCTCATGCCTGTCTTCATCACGCCACAACCCCATGATCACTTCATGTTCCTGGAGAGTCCCCCTCGCGACATGCTTCATTAGCACCTTAAAGCTGGGATTCCAAGGGAGCTGCTCCTTGCCGCTCGCCGAGAGACAGCAGCACCGCAAGGACGTGCGGTGCATCAGTACATCTACCACGGCTATATCGGCAACCTTCACTACTTCATGGAGTTTGCGCCGATCCGCACCAGGGAGAACATGATCCTCTCAAACCTAGTGCATGGGAGGTTAGTTCTACGCGCTGAGCTCATCATGCCGGTACTCGAGCTTGCTCCAAGTTCACGAGAGTGGACGTTCATCCAGCCAGCGAGGACGCCGGTCGGAGAAGGGGAGGGGTGGGAGATGTCACACCCCAGCGATGGGGCCCGGAGGGGGCCGGCCCAAGAGGCCCGCGGCCGGCGGGGGGCACCCTCCCTCCGCCGCCGCCCTTCCGTAATTTTTTTTTTAATTAAAGTAAGAGTTCAGTTAGGATAAGATTAGAATTTTGGTGTGAAGAAGATATTTTCAAGATATAAAGAAGTTTCCTACTAGGAAAAGAAAAAATGACTTGCTTGTAAAAGGTATTCCAATCTATAAAGAAACCTTTAGAGATTGCTTTAGATACAAGTCCCATAGAAGGACTATATAAGTAAGGAGGGTGTAATATCTTGAGATACAAGTCTCATAGGAGTACTATATAAGTAAGGAGGGTGTAATATCTTGGGGATAAGCAATAAAGAATATTTTCCCTACTCCTAACCCCGGCCCCCACCCCACACTCGCGTCGCTGCCCCCGCGCGCGCCGGGTGTGTCGCCGCCGCCCTACCCGTCGCAGCTGTGACACATGGCCTAAATTATTCTCAAAGCTATAGCAAACTCACAAAATTCGATTGTACATAGATGCTTAGCTTTATTGATAACTAGATGGATTCCCCACGCCATTGCGCGGGTATGAAGGAAAATCTACGAGTTAGAATATTATATCACCCTCCTATTCTTTTTATTTCTTTTTTTTTTTTTTTCATTCTTTTTTTTTTTACTTTACTCTATACCAACTACGAAGTACACCTATAATTTTATCAAAAATATATCCAAATGAGATCTTATTTGGAGGATTTATTAAAAGAAATTCAATGGTGTAATCGAGAATTTAATTTGGCTTTTTTGGTTTGTGAGTTATAGTATTTTTTAGTTAGTTCAAACAATGGGACCTATTACTGGATATCTTGGTCTTAAGTGGGGCTTGTTGAGGTGGCATGCTTTGTATGTCGAGAGAATTTCGAGTGGGGTTTCCTATATATAGGTACAGTAGATTCAATTGGGTAATTAACAGGTTATACATGATAAAATTTAAATGAAAACTTCATACCGCGATAGTTTGTGTAAATGGTTTTCAAACCGTTGTTTTGCTGTACTTTTCAAATTAGTTAGTTACGATTTTACTTGAACTTGATATAGACTTTTTCTCTACAGCTAACCTGACTGATCTGAACCGTTGGCTTTCAATCGGATCGCCCGCTTTTCCCATGCTATCCACAATATTATCCCCGCCCTCCTCTTCTTCCTCCGACTCCACTCCTACTTCGGTCGTCATCCACGCCTCCCCTCCCCGCCGCGGCCATGGCCACCGCGACGCTGCCCCCGCCGCCTCCTCCAAAAACGCTGACCCTATCCACTCTCCCCTTCTCGCGCCGCTCCCTCTCCGTCGCCGCCGCCGTGGAGCACCGGGGCTGGCGCCTCCGAGCCGCCGCCGAGGAGGCGCCTGAGGCCGTGGAGGTTGAGTTCGTGGAGCCCGAGGAGGAACCAGCGGTACCGGAGCCCGTCGAGGCGCAGCTCGCCGCCGCTGGGGCCGGGAAGGACGCCGACATCTTCGCTGTTGTCATGGTGGGTTTGGCTCCCTCTGGCACCTCCAACGATGCAGTTTTGGACTTAATTACTGTAAAGCGATATATTCTCATTTATGCTGCATTACCTGTAATGTTGGGCTTGTCTTACATTGCATGGAAAAATGGCTAGGATGGTGGTGTGAGTACTAACAGTAATGCTCGATCACAAAGTGCTTGCGTAGTGATGCTGACAATTGCAGGGCTTCAGATTATTTACTAGTAGCCTTGCATTGACTATTTTTACCTTTTTTTTTCCTTCAAAATGCTGAAATATGCAAGAATGTATGTCGTAGCTGGCAATTGTTTGTGTGCTAAATGAGAAGTTTGAGACAAAAAAAAAAAAAAACTGAAGACTTATATATTCTGACTGACTTTTCCTTTATTACAGATTGGTTCAAGACAATATATTGTGATGCCGGGCAGGTACATATACACACAGAGACTGAAAGGTGCCAATGTCAATGACCAGGTTTGATGATTCACCTGCCAGCATACTCCAAGCTGATAGTGTAGGTTGTGAGATGTTGTATTGTTTCCCTCCTGCAATTCTTTTGATATGGAAGTTACTTGGGGGAATCTTCTGCTTATCTTGATGCATTTGTGTCCTTGTAGCAGCAATTGCTCAGGAAGAGCTTGCAAAAACTGTTACCTATACATCCTTCTCTCTAGATGTATGTTGTTATGGTGGATAGGGTAATTTCTCGTTGCAGACTTTGATGTGCTGTGAGCACAGAGAAAAGACGTCATTGTCCTCTAGTCTGTAGTCTTCATCTGCTCACAGTCCTAGATCCAAATGATACTATGCATCTGGTACAAATGCATAGCATTTCCACCATGATGGGACTATCAGCTCAGGTTTTATGCATAGTCACATAAACGGGGTCGAAGGCATCCCACACTTGACCTGGGAACATTGACACCAACCGGGTCTGTAAAAACCTCTTGCAGTAGTGTACCACGTTCTTCAACCTTATTGACCCAGGAACTTTGTGGCTATGGTTTTATGTTTGTTGCTGGTCTGGTTACCTTAGACAATGGTGCAGTGTTAGTCATCTGACTAATAGTGATTACCCGGCGTAGTTGGTTGCTTGAACTCTATTGGGGGCACCTAGGCGATTAGGTTGACTACGTTCCTAGTTGTCTAATTAGTCGTCGTCAATGAATCACAATTTGTAGTCCGATTAGATAAGGGATGATGATGAGTACCGAACCGATCTCGGCACGGGGTTGGCCCGATCTTCACGGCAGTAGGTCGACAAACAAGATAACTTGATACGAGGGCAGCGGGATAACTTCGTTGATGAAGGTAGAGATAACTTGCTGTAGAACAGCGGGTAACTAGCTTTATACCTGGTCAAGGTTGGATGCGACCAAGCGACGGGGAGAGAGGCACCGAAACCGCGAAGACTTCGACTCGATCTCCAAACGACTGCAGAACCACAATCCGGAGCTAATCCACACAATACGGCGCAGCCGAACGGAAGCCGTAGAGCACGAAGTAGTGGATCCCAGAGGGATCTCTTCACAAGTCCACGAAGAACAAGGAAGAACAAGGGTTGAGTAAGCAACTCGGCAGCTCGGCTGCAATATCACTGGGGATAATCTCAATTCATCAAAGTCTGTTTGTAGCTTATAAATAAGGGGTATTTATACTAGAAACAAGTCTCGAAGGTGGGTGTGAACTGAAGGAGCCACGTTGGAAGGTGGAAAGCCAACTGGCTAATGCATTCCCAAAGTGGTCTTCAGTTCCCGCGTGACTCTTGGCCTCCAGAGCAGTCATCAATGTTTTGATCATAACTGTTTGCTCAGAAGCTGAAATGTCGAACCGTTGGATGCGTTGAAAAGCTAACTTGATCCTCTTTCCAACCATGTATGCCATGCACCACGACTTATTGTAGAATGGTACAGTTTTGGTACACAATGTCAGCTTCATGCAGACTGTTGAGCTTCTGACCAGTCTACACTAAAACTGGTCGTACGCCATGAAGAAATATCCACTCTGGTCGGGGCTGGCACCATTGGAAACTAGACTTTATAAGATTTCCATCAAGTGCCCATTCACATTCATAGCTTTTGGGAATCAAAAGTTATAAACGTTTCTTGAACTGGTCCGTTTCTGACACCAAACTGGTCCGGTTTTGCCTGCTGGACTGGTCCGGTTTCTGGGCAGCAATCTTCGTGTCCTTGGCGTGATCTTCGACGTCCTTCATGATGCCCAATGGTGTAGCTTCTTGTGTAAACCTAAGTAAGAGCAAAGTACTCGATTTAGGTAGTATAAAATCCTCATCAATGTTAGAGTGTAATCGAGAGAGGAAAGCATGCACCTCTTGTTGAAGCAACTTGGCATGATTGCGTGTAACCGGTCCAAACATGACTTTGTTGATTGATGTAGTGGTCGGAGAGGTCACCATGGTGGTTGACGAGGTCACTGAGGTTGCTGACGCTGACGTGGTCATATCAGATGATCAGGCTTGTTGCTGTTATCAAGTGGGCCTAAACGATTGGGCTTCAAGGTAAGTTACTGGGCTGTCAGTTTGACCCAGTAGCATAGACAGGAGCAGCCACTAGAAATCCTCCACTCCGAGGCTTCAAGCTGCAGTAGCTGGTGGTTCTGGAATCTGGATCCCCTTTCCTGCCTCCACCACCGCCAAAACCCTTCCTCAGGCCGCTGCCGGTCCCTTCCCCCTCCTCTGCTGACGCCATTTTAAAGTACTGCAGCTTGGTGGCTCCCTGATCCAAGCTGCCACTGGCCCTGTTGTAGCTGCTGAGCTCCTGCAGTCCTGCTCCAGGGAACTACCAAGATGAGCTCACCTTTCGACGTTGAGTGTGTCCCTCATATCCTCCATCTGCTTTCTTGCCTTGCCCAATTGCCCCCTTAGCCTATGCTTATTGCGCTGTTATGCTCTACTGTTGATCTTGTTCTAGTCCCATCAAAACTCACTAGTATCTGCTGCTCTAGTGCTTTTATACTTTTGTTGATTGCTTTTATAGTCTACCATATATAGTATATAGGTCCTGAAATATACAGACTATGTACCGACTAATCAGTCTGGTCGACAAGTAATCGCCACTACTCAACCTAGTCGGTGCCATGGCTACTATAGTTCACTAGGCGATTTACAAACATTGGTATGATGGCAAGAAGGGAAAAATATAAAGAGTGGAAGATTTTAGGAGGGACATTATGTTTTCTTCAATTGATGTTATGTGGAAAAGTGGTATTATGTTCTAAGATGGCTGGCAACTTTTGTATCATTATTTATTTGATACCAAGTCCATATGCAAAGAATGCATGTTATGTTAAGGAAGATCAGAAGAAAGGGTAATGAAATAGTTTTGGGGAAGAAAAGGAGTTAATCGTAATCTACTACAACTGTGTTGCTTTAATTCAGTGTGCTAGAACAAATTATGTAGCGCCAAGATAGTTATACATATTTTGATAGGACATTTTGTAATCATTTGATGTGATATTGATGTAGTACTAAAGCAAAAAGAATCGTTAACCTGTAATTATAGTAACGTTTAAATTTCAGCTGCTGTGCAAAACTGTAGTTTTCTCTTTGAATCTTTTTGTATTTGTTTGTGATCAGCAAATACATTACCTATCCTTGATACAAACTAATTAATATGTCCTGGGGAGCCTGCTGGTGTATGTATTAGCCTCATTTAATTGCCCATTAATTTGTATTTTGTAGAAATTTTCACTCATCAGCAGTGATTTGTATTTTGTAGAAATTTTCACTCAATAATTCTTGATTTACAGATCATATTAAACAAGGTGCTACTGGTGTCAACTAGAGATAAAGCTTACATTGGCATGCCAGTGGTGACCAATGCTGCTGTTCACGCAGTGGTTGAAGAACAGGCATGTCTTCTGCATGTTGATGGATAAACGATGGATATAGAGTTCTCACTGGTTTCTTATTTGATCCACAGGGACGGGATGACAAAGTTATAGTTTTCAAGTACAAGAAGAAGAAGAAGTACCAGAGGAAGCTTGGTCACAGACAGGTATGCTTCCAGTAACATCCTTAATTTCCAATCAAAGTTGGAAGCATAATGATAACACCTGAATTGGAATTTACATGTCACATACTTCAAGATGGACTGAATAATTGCTGCATATCTTTTATTTTGTAGCCAAACACAAGGTTAAGAATCACAGGCATAAGTGGATACGAAGAGTACCCTGCTGACCCAATACTTGACCCTGCTGCAGCTTAAGCTAAATTGTAAGTTATGTAGTTACAAAACGGCTGGTAGTACAGTAGCATGCAAGTTTTGATCTTTTTTACTTTTTTTTTCTGGAAGGAACACTTTTCAGCACAATGTACCGTTCTTGTGTTCCAAATGCTCAGTCAGCCAGTGGTTCTATCCTCTATTCATTCCATCAACTATCTTATTCTTGTTCTTTTTTCAAAATGTGCATGCTAGCCAGTTGTATTACACGTACTGCTCCTAAAGAAGAGATTTATTTTTACTACAAGCTTGTTCGAGAAAAAAAAAAATACTACAAGTTGGACATTTTAGCCTTGACATGGGCAGCTTGCATGATACCTCATAAAATTGTTAATTTGGTGATATTGTATAGACTTGTACTGAGAGATTGTGACGACACGACTCTAAAGCAATGGGCGCAGTTTGTGAAGCAAGCTTGTCCTTAACAGAGGTATCTCTGGCATAAGGAATACTTTAGTTATAGTTGACACTAGAATCTTTCAACACGTTGACTTTTAAATAATTCTGTAAAATCTCATTGTTGTGTTGGATTTTATTTGGATTTAACTAGGCAAAAATGCAATTCCATTTAAAATTTAAGAGTCCACAATTGAATTTGATGACACCAATCCACCATGTTAATTCTGAGGAAGGTTATATACTCTCATATATATATTGTCAAATGGAGAGGACCTCATGAGAACGGTGGTTAGAGTGCTTGCAGATGTGAAGCACTTTAAGTAGCGAAAAAGATTTTGCAGACTTGTAGGTTTGAGTTGCAAACAGTGCAGATATTGTAATTTTGGGAAATGCAGACTATTTGATCAGCGTTTTTAATGATCAAACATTGCTCGAAAGAGATTATGTAGAATATAGTTTCTCATAAGAAGTAACGCTGCCCGATTGTCTACATCCCATGAATAAACTATATGCAGGTATCTACATCCAGTGGTTACTTCTACACCTGTGTTGTATACAATAATCCATTGTCCAACTTGAGACAAATTGGTTCCTGAGAATGCATTTACCAGAGACCGAAACACGGCTAACCACTTCATACCAGTCAATCTAAAGTCGTTGGAGGACATCAGCAGCAAGTTGCTTTTACTGAATCTACCAGCTCTGGTACGTGGTACTAATTGGTCTGTCAAGCTCAGTCAAGCTGGAGTACTACATCACAAGTTTTTGGAGTAGGTGATTAACCAGACGCCATCAGAAGAAGATTTTTTGGGGAAAAAAAAATCATGTCTCCGGAATATCCATGTAGACCTGGGATGTTCTAGCTGCAGGAGGGAAGTACAGGAGTGTTTCCTGGTGTTATTGGTCGTCTCTGAAACTCATGCGTAATCTCGGCAGAGATCAGTAGTATCAGCAAAGTTCCAAGGTGCTGGCTGCTCTGCTCAGGACTGTGGACGTCTGGTCTTGCTGCCGTGCGCCTGCAATTTCCACTGGTTTTTCCTCGTCGTCAGGTCATGGGAAGAATCCACATCAGAATGGGGTAAAAGTAAAACTTTGCCGGCATCAGCCAATCTTTTGCGCATGTGCTCTCACGTTTATCCACTCTGTAGTTTACTCGTGGCGACGGCATAGCTCGCGTGGGGATGCTGATGCCACCGCGTGGGTAGATTCCACGTCGGGCGGGAAAACGACAGCGGCCACCACGCCACGGGATCCACTTTTCTTCCTTGACAATTGCGCCGTTGGCCCCAAGGCCCCAACCCAACCATTGTTTATTTGTTTTATTTTATAATAGGCTGAATCTGTTCATAGCGGCGTGATTATCATCATCCATTGTCCTTCTCTTTGGACTAGATTTGTTATTGCTTTTGATACACTCAGGTCCGAGTAGATACAAGTACTGCGCAACTATAGCAACCTTTACTCTGAATCTTACTCTCTTCCTATATATATTTCATGTTTAGATGCCTTTGGAATGCTAAATACAATTTTTTTATTGTAGCAAAATATGGAATGCAGAATTTTTCACATTGGTGTTTAGTTGCATATAAAATTTTTTGCCATGCACATATACTGCACATATTCCCATGACATTTTTTCTCTCTTTTGGGCCTCTTGAGTGCAAAATGAAGAATGCAAAATACCCCCAATATTTATTTGTTTTTCACCATGGTGTTTAGTTCAATTTTGCAAAATAATATGATAAAACACAAAAAAAAATGGAAAAAAAGTGGAACTAAACAGGGCCATTCTGGGGCATGCCAATACATTTAAAATTGAACTATTATTATTTGAGTATTTGGATATATTATGGAAGTACTTGTCATAGTGAATCTAAAAACATAGATCTTATATGAACCTCTACAAATTTCTAAAAGTGAATGGTTAAATGTATAAATAAAGTTAGGCCCTCTTCCATTTTATTTCCAGCAACGTAAACCCCTTATACAGATCTTGTTAATTTATATTTGCGGCCTAATGGGGAATTTGGTGCATAATCTCCTGTAAGCGTTGAGTGAACCTGGCTAACACAGTGCACACACAAAGTGACAACAACGTCTAGGTGCAATGAACCCACCCCAGGCCAAAAGCTCCTGCACTCGGCATTTCCCAGCGTCTTCCTTCCCGGATCCATCAAATTAATAAGGTACCGTTTGTGATTAAAAAAAGGGTACCATTTGGATCCTTGAGATTCTATAATCCGATACAAATAACCACTATCCAATCCAAACGGATTACTTAGATTCCATCTAGGATTCTAAAAAATCCAACAATCAACACTCTCATAATCCTCCAATATCTCTTACTCACCATGCAACTTATAATCTAGAGATCTAAACAAAATAGACTATAGTTATCTAGAATCCGGATTATCATATTCACAATTCACAGTCTGGATTTTCGTAATTCGAGTGGATCCAAACAAGGGCTTAAAGAAAACATCCTCCGGCGACTCTAGCGCCGCCACCATCATCGTCGAAAAGCTCCAAAAATATCACACCTCCTCATAGCACTAATCAACCTCATTGTTGTCTCTACATATTTATTGAGATTTGTATAATCCAATACAAATAACCATTATCCAATCAAAATAGATTAGATTCTAGCTAAGATTCTAAAAATTCAACAAATTACATTCTCATAATATAATCCTAAAATCTCTTACTCACTATGCAGACTATAATCTAGAAATCCAAACAAATTGGATTATTGTGGTTATCTAGAATGTGGATTCTTATATTCACAATTTACAATCGAGATCTTCATAATCCGAGTGGATCCAAACAGAGCCTTAAAGAAAACATCCTCCGGCGACTCAGGCACCGCCACCACCGAAAAAGCTCCAAAAATATCACATCTCGTCATAGCACTAATCAACCTTGTTCTCTATATATTGTTTAGAAACAATCTTTGGTGTGGATATCTAGACCTAACACAGCATTGCAGAGCATTAGGCAGATCCGCGCGGTTAATTTTATTAATTTTTTGATTAGGCTTGATTGGAGCTTAACCTGGAGCCAAAGCAGGTCGTCCACGCTGCTAATTTACAATAATAACGTACGCATCATGGCCCTTGTCACCAGCACTCATTAATCCATTCACCTCTCTGAAACGTGTGAGGCCCGCGTTAGCGTCAGCGAGCGATTCAACCAAACTCGGGTAGAAAAGACGCTGCTATGCTTAGCGAGACTCGTCGAATCCTACTAGGATGCGATACATGACAACGTTGTTTAGTTTAGTTTATAGGGCACCCGCAATAGCTAGCTCATAATCTATCTCTTAGCATTGTTTTTAATGTTTTAATGAAAAGGGGAAAAACTAGTCGTTGATCAAGAGCTAGGCTCATACACATATTTTTTAAGATCATGTGAGTGTGTCATGTGGGTCCATTTATGCTATAAACTATTGTTAAGAGCTAGCACTTATATAAAATATAAATTGGCTTAAGAGCAAGTATTATAATACAGCCGGCTATAATACAAATAAATTTCTGTAAGGATTCTTACAGCTTTACCTCTCAACCCACACCACAATGGTTAAGCTCTCGATTATTTAATAATGGGCCCAGGTTAATGCGTCTTACGAGTTTTTGGTTCTTGTGCTTGCTTTGCTTTGCTCTCTCTCATCCCTTCTCTCCTCCACGTCAAGATTTAGTTAGAACTTACATTTTCTTATAATACTTGCTCTAACTGACTTGTAACATCGCGCACGGCAAACTAAGTAATAAGCAAAGACAAGACACCTGGTTGGTAATTCCCCAATTTCAGATCGCCCAAGCCATTGGACGATTTCTTTACATGTTTTCTGGCGACCACAAGGAGAACTTTGCTTCCTTGCCTGGTTTGTTTTAATTTAATTAGAATAAAGTAAATCGCATTGTTGATGCAGACTGCCCTGGTGAAATTAATAAAAAAATAAAATAGTACCAGAATCCCAGCGCTCCTATTGGCTGAGTGTTGAGTGCCTCAGGAGGCCGACACGCCAGCCGTGACCCACCCCCTCCTCTCGTAGCAAAAACAAACGGCGCACCAGGATGGAGGACGCCGCCGCCCGCCGCGAGGGGGTCGGGCCCACGCACAACACAATCCCAGGCACCGGCCACCTGGTGCGGGTCGCGTCATCTGTGACGAGCCGCGTCAGCGTGACGGGCCGCCTGCCGTCAGGCGATCTGAGTGGATAGACACTCACTGACGTGTGGGGCAAGGTGGTTCTCTGGACCCACGCGTCGGTGGGTGGGTGCGAGTGGGTGGCGGTGGCGTGAGGTGCGCCGCCGACCGCAGCAGATCAGGGGCATGCTGCCGCGCATGCGCACTTGCACACCAGATAGGAAAGGCGGCCACGGTTCTTTCCGTGCGGCTTCGTTTGGTCGAGTCGCCTTTTGCTGGAAGATCCCTGAGGAATGTCAGATTTGCGGACCAGGACATTCATTCACAGATTCTCTCTTTTCTTCTCGCTACTAGTACGTCCACAGATTCTCTCTTCTTTTCGCTCCACACATTTTTTTTCTAATATTCTCCCTTACCTTCTGTTGCAACTTGCAGATTTAAATCAATTTAATTAACATCAAGGGTAATCTATACACTTTGTGTGCATTTTGGATATAAACCATTGTTTGAGATCTTTGTTGCCTCGTATAAATTTCGTATATGAGGATAATATATTACATGTTTCACCAATATTCTTGGAATGCTGTTCTTTTCCTTTCTCTTGTAAGAGGCTCGCTCGATGAGTTAGAAACGTTTTTCAGTTTTATGTTTGTCTCACTTCAAACCTATGTACTCATAAAAAAAAGTTGCCAACATCTAGTTTGTTTCATTAGATTTTTAATGATATATGTTTGTATTAATAAAAATAAACGTGATTTGTCATTTTTTTTTTTTGAAAAACATGGTTAAAATCAAAAGAATTTGATTTAAAACTTAATTAATGTGAACGGTAATTTAAATGTTGAATAAGGGAAAAGATACATGTACTCTAGAGACTACAAAAGTCATATGTTGCTAGTATTGAGATTTGGTACCGACAGAAACAACATTGGGTGTAGGAATCCCCAAGAAATACGATATTTTACCTTTAGAACATTTTTTTGGTGTGGAGACAAACAAACCTTTTCATAGAATAAACCAAAGGTGTCAAAATCGCCATATCAAACAATTGCTTATTTTGATAAACATACCAACTATCAAGGTTTAAAGAAAAACAACATACTCCTACATGATTAGAACAAAGTCTCACGGCCTTTTGCATGTGCCAGATTATATGATTAGCGGGTGAGACTTGTGTTTTTGAAACCTCAATTCTCCACCTCTATTTCTATTTTTAGTTTTTTCCCTTAAGTTTATATTCCTACGAATTTCCATGAATAGTTCTCTCTTTTCCCCTCTGATCTTGGACGTCAAAAAGCTTCTTCAAATGATTAAAATTATTACGGGGTTATTCCTGCTAAAATCCAAACAAACTTTTTTTTTTTTTTTTTTTACACAGTCATCGCACTACACCACGCACACACTTATCACTCTCCCTAAGAACACACGATTGGCAAACCCTACCCCCTAGGAAAACCTGGCTCCGAGCTGTCATCGCACCCTACGCCCGCGTTCCCAAGGAGACGAAACAGGCGGCAAAGCTTCATCGCAACGCCCCCGCTTCCCAAGGAGACGAAACAGAAAGCGACTTTTCCATTAAAGCCCCCACAGGAATGCCATTCCTAATTTCCCCTCACACTCACACCTCAGCATCGCATCTCTCTGCTCCATTTCTCCTCGTCCCTCCCGGCATCGCATCGCATCGCATCGCATCACCGCCTCTCGCTTTCTCCCCTTCCCTCTCCTCCCTCCCTCGCTCCTGCCGTCCCCGAGGCGCGGACGACGGCGACGACGCGAACGGCCCCCGCCACGGCCGCCCTAGGTATCTCCTCCGCTCGCCTCCTCCCCTTCACCTCGTGAAACGCGCCGCCTCTCGGCCGGCGTCGTCGTATATTTTACTTTTACCGAGGATTTCGTTTTGTCCTCGTAGCGAAGCTTGCGCGAAATTTCGCCCCC
Organism: Hyparrhenia diplandra; assembly: GCA_015847255.1. Lineage (NCBI taxonomy): Eukaryota > Viridiplantae > Streptophyta > Magnoliopsida > Poales > Poaceae > Hyparrhenia > Hyparrhenia diplandra. Next base: position 54,959 of record JADLZK010007734.1, on the reverse strand, counting down.
AGAGGCTCCTTCCGTGCTTGCTTGCTTGCTTTCACGAATTACGATTATTAATTTTAGTTTCCTTGTCGCGGGGTGGGGGTGGCACAGCTGGCACCCGCTAGCTATTTAATCCATCCTTGGCAACAAGTTGATCCTTCCCAGCTCCGGCGCAGTGTTCCGGAGAGGTGGAAGGTTGGTATGGTCTTCTAGTTGTATATTTGTCTTTGTTGGTGTAGTGATCCCACCACTCCTTTGCCTTGCCCCTGGAGAACTTGCGAGATCGTTCAGCTGTTAGCTCAACCCTCTGCGTCCTTGCGGTGTTGATGAGGTGAGGAGGTGCGCACACGAAATTGGACACTTGTTAGTGGAGCTGCGTGCCTCTGTGTGTGTGTGTGTGTGTGTGTGTGTTTTTTCTTTAATCCGGGGAGGCGTTCTGACTGAGTAAGATCTTTGGTGGTGTCTGGGCCTATGTGAGATCGAGGAGAGGATCCTGAATCGAGCTAGAGCTTGTCTCATTTTGGGGGGTGGGGGTGGGGGTTCATGTATGCACTGAGTAGATCTTCAATTCCTTGTCTTAGTGAAATCACTCTTACCTTTGGCCAGAGTCTGCCTTTGAACTGTGAATTCCCATCCCTTGTTTACTTGCTTTGTGTAGAGAAGGTGTAGAAGCGCTAGCTTCACAAAGTTGTGCTTAATTAAAAGTCTTAATCTTATGACTAGAAAGTTACACTTATCAATAGCATATCTTAATTTTAAAAACTAGAAAGTAAATTTATGAATAGTATAAGTATCTATGGAAGAAGAATGTATGCTTGGTTTCAGCTTAGCTCCCTAGTCGGATCACCTGTAGTCTAGGTATACAGTATTGTTCATATGTTTTCGACAATCGAAACAGGCTGCAGGATTGTAACTAACATTTCACATATGGATGGTAACTAACATTTCACTCATGAACCTTTGCTGTTTTCATTCTCTCTCTCTCCCACCCCCCCCCCCCTCTGTTTGTTTCATCCCAAAACCAAGGGGATTTGGGGGTGGAGGGAGATTAAATCCCCTACAACTCAAAACCATCCTCAAATCCCACCAATCGCTTTGATTTTGGAATCAAACGAACAAGGCAGGCTGGTTCCCCTTTGCAAGTTCAATGGAGTAAAAAGCTATGCTCATTTGACTGTTACTTTCCAGTGAATCTTCTGGCCTCCTCCCTCATAGTTTAAAATATGTTGAATATCTTTCTTTGTTTTTAGCTTTTGCTCATGAAAGGCATACGGTGGAATCATTAGGCATCATTTAAATTTTCTTGATGGTTTTGTCTGGTGAATTGAATCCAAGTTCCATTCTGCTCGTTCGGATTGAGACGAACCTAGAATATTCTTGTCCTATATTAATATGGTCTGTCTCTAAAAAAAATGACACAGCTCTAAAGACCCACTTCAGATATATTCTGGTTCTTACTTTTTGCCGTGATCGAAACATGTGAATATTCTTGTTCCTGATACAAAATTGCAAACTGTGGCATGCATGATGAGATTTTGGCTTCTGCGTTCATTTTGCAGGCACATTTGCTGGGAATTTGGGCAATCAACTTTTAAGTACATGTGTTCTACTGCAGTTTGATTATTACTGGTAAGGCTCATAAGCTTCAAAATTCTACCACTTTTTTTGGCAGAAACTTAGTCCCTACTTAGCATATGCTGTGGAACGGTTTATAGTGCCTTGTTTTGTTCTTATCAGGTAGCACTTGGTCACTTGATTTCCTGTAATTTTTTGTGAGTTCAAATTATCTAATCTTAGGTGGAATGGATGAAAGATCTAACCATAACTTGCCATCGGTAGTTGATCTTGATGGTGGCCATTCTGGACACCAGTGCCTCCTGAACACTGCCGAGGAAGTAGAGATCTCCTGCGGGAGAAAAAAAATGTAAGTAGAGATCAGCGACCAATGAAAAACGCGTCGAAGGGCGTGATCTCGAAAAAAAGATCAGCGACCAATGGTGATGTTCGCAATGGCCTTTTTTTCTCCTCGAAAACGTAGGAGAGCTGCGCTTCATTATATTAAGAAGAGAATAAAGGGCAAGAGTGCACACACACACACGCCACCACAGTTCTAAGAGTACAATCGCGCCGGTGACATAAAAAAAGCAAGACGACCACAACCACGCACACTCTAACCACTAGGGAGGAGGGCAGTCAAGAAGGACAGCCCTTGAGCCCCTGCCATAGACCACAAGCGAAGCTCCTCGCTGGCTAAGATAAGGGCACCAGCAAGGTTGGCGGCTGCTTCATCAAATACACAACCATTGCGATGGTTCCAAAGAATCCAAGCTCCAAGAATAATAAGTGAGTTAACTCCTTGTCTTAACAATCCCTCAGCAGTGCTGCTGCTAGCATTCTCCCACCAAGCAAGGAAGGATAGCTCTGTAGGCTGAGGGGACAGGATTTGAAGACCGACTTGTCTGAATAAATTGAACCCAAAATCTCTTGCGAACACGCAGTGAACAAAGAGATGGTCAATAGTCTCCTCTTCTTGGTTACACAGGGGACAATACTCAGGGTGAGGTAAACCACGGTTCGCAGTGGCCTTCCTGTCACTTGCAGCACCATTTAGATCGGGTCATAGGAGGTTTGTTAGGCCAGCTAATCCCCTAGGAACATTGGTTCCCTTGGGTGTGAGCCGTCCCTCTTATTGGCACTGTGTGATGAGGGGCCAGCCATCGGTGGGTTCAGGGTGCCCTTGATTGCGGCATATACTGGAGCTACACACTCCCCTTGGGCTGGAGCAATAGTCTGAGCATTGGGCCATTCCTATGATCCTCTCTCTGAGCCCAAGATCATTTTTCCAACACAAATTAGCAGTGATTCAACTCTTAGCAGCATGGTCTCATATGGAGCAATTTGTCATACATTTGGAATTCAGTTGTTTAGCTTTGTGCCTTTCTTTATCATAACATTGCATGCTGAGTTTTTTATTTTCAATTTTTAAAAAACCATTTGAAGGCCACGTTGTGTTGGAACTCACTAAGAGCTCCCAACTATTTAGACCCCACTCTGGTCGTTGTGTCTTGCTCTATTTTCTTGGCATGATTGAACTCCTCAATCTTGTTATTTTTTTTTTGGCTATGTTGTATGTAGTATGTCTTCCGTCCTGACCTTTTATTGTTGAACTCTGGTTGAGCAGTAAGAATATAATTGCATTTACGCATACATAATTTTCTCCCTTGTATTCTTGTCAATGACATATATGAAGAGTTAACATTGATTGCATATATGAAACTAAATGCACTGTGATACCCAATTTCTTTTCAGCTGTATCACGTGTCTCTGTTTGTTGCATATTCCTTACAGTCTTTATACATTACTTTCGTTTCTTCATAATTAGTTTAACTCAATGAGAACTGATCTCATCTGTGTTCCGTTCACTTGCTGCAGAGATTCAGTCATTTGGTTGGATGAGAATTCTGGCTGGAGACTTGCAAGTGTAGCACTGTTGTCGGCTTGTGATTAAATAGCATCACTTCACATACAACACTGGATAATGGATCGTAGGGATACTTCAGGGTTTGTGAGTGGAGGATGCAAAAAAATAATGAAGCCTACTAATTTCTCTAGATCTTCTAACTTGGTAGCTTTGTTGACAATTATTTAACCCAGAAGTGAGGCCAGCTGGTACTTCCCATAAAGTTTGGTTATTCTAGGATCAATGGAACCCAGGCACGGGCGTTCAGCATTCACTATAAGTTTCTCAAATCCAAATGGCTTTGCGAATCAGTGCAATGCCATTCCAGCCGTCAGTTATCCAGCAGCTGGTTCTAGCCAACTTGATGTGCTAGCTCCTAGAGGTTGCAAGCGAAAGTTGACTGAGTTGGCTCTAGGTATGGGTGACTCATCAAGCTCAGACAGCAGCAAGCAGAGCATGGGTACTGGCTGCACTGTTTCTTCTGCCAAGGGAAGCGATAATGTCTCATGTATGGACTATGACATAAGTTTTTCGTTATCTCTTGGCAATGAAGGTACTTCAAAGCTGCATAAACAGGCTTGTGATTCTAAAAGGACTATGGAGAAGCCTCGGTTGGATCTTAAGTTATCTTTGGCTCCATCTCAGTCCGATGTAACTGATGCAGATCTGATTAGAAGCAGTGCACCTCAGGACATGTTTGTGCATCCATACTTGATGTCCTCAGTGCCAACAGTTGATGAAGGATCTACATCTGCCCGACATTCATCTGGAGGCATGGTGGGTTCCTTTCTTAACCGGGCTGGAATTTCTCTGAGCCAAGCGTTCCCAGTTAACTCTAATCAGGTTCAAGGTCCAGCTCCATCAGCGCCAACAGTACTCCAAGTGCCAAAAAGTTCAGCTGCCTCTTCTTCTGGGTTTGTCCGTTCACAGCAACGCAACAGTAGCACAAAGATCTGTTTAGAGCCAGGTTGTGCAAAAGGAGCCAGGGGTTCATCTGGGCGGTGCATTGCCCACGGTGGGGGGAGAAGGTGCAAAAAGGAAGGCTGCAACAAAGGAGCTGAGGGCAAGACCATCTTCTGTAAAGCCCATGGAGGAGGGAAACGCTGCGAACACCTTGGATGTACCAAAAGTGCCGAAGGCCGCACTGATTTCTGCATAGCGCATGGCGGCGGGCGGCGTTGCAGTCATGAAGCGTGCAAAAGGGCAGCACGAGGCAAATCGGGCCTCTGTATCAAGCATGGTGGTGGGAAGAGGTGCCAAAAGCCAAACTGCACGAAGAGCGCCGAAGGGCGGTCAGGCATGTGCATTGCTCACGGTGGCGGGCGCCGCTGTCAGTATGCTGGCTGCGGGAAGGGAGCTCAAGGCAGTACTAATTTCTGCAAAGCCCACGGTGGGGGCAAGAGATGCACACACCCTGACTGTTCCAAGGGTGCTGAGGGAAGCACGCCATTCTGTAAAGCTCATGGAGGCGGCAAGCGCTGTTCATTTGACGGCTGCACAAAGAGTGTGCATGGTGGGACCCAGTTCTGCGTCGCGCATGGAGGTGGGAAGAGGTGCTCGAGAGAAGGATGCAGGAAGAGCGCAAGAGGCAGGACCGACCGCTGTGTCGGCCATGGTGGCGGCAAGCGATGCCACTTCCCTGGCTGTGGAAAGAGCGCGCAGGGAAGCACCGATTTCTGCAAGTCACACGGTGGAGGCAGGCGCTGCTCATGGGGACATGCGGGCTCAGACCTCGGATCTGGTGGCGCTCCTTGCGACCGTCTGGCAAGAGGCAAAAGGGGGCTATGCGATCAGCACAACCCGCTGGTGGATGACAACAGCGTCCACGGTGGTGTGTCGTTCGGTGCTTTCAGCATCGTCAGTGCTGCCCTTTCTGAGGGAGATGGTTCTCCTGGCACCGAAACAAGCATGCGCAGCTTCTTCATGCAGACTACTCCTCGCCATGTTGCGCCCTCAGCCCATGAAGGCCGGGTGCATGGTGGCAACTTTATGCCTATCATGCTCGACGGTGACGTGGGACTTGGGAAGAAGCCGGTCAACATTGCTGATGGCAGTACTCCTCGCTACTGGAAAAACATGGAGAAGCCCTGTGGCTCTGCGCAACGCAGCTGGCTGTAATGCATGATCTGCTCCCCCTTCATCTCGGTATCCTTCTCCGTTCAAGTATCTCCCGTGCCCTCTGGTCTGGTGTGAAATCTACTATGTGTGATATGTATGCTATGATAACTGTTTGCGTGTACTGGTTGGTCAGGACTTGTTTGATAGTGTGGACGTTGTGGTTGTTTGTGCTTTGTAACATCGGTCTGGTCGAACATGTACCTAGTAATAACAGTAGTAGTGTGTGAATGAATTGTGGAAGGAACCCCTCATCAGGATATATAAAAAGATGAGGGAGGTTGAATCAGTCAATGTAATTAAAGTGTGAATTATACTTACTGCTTTCAAGGAATGTTATGTTTTTTTTTTTTTCATCTATGTATTTATGCTTGTTATGTTAATCGTGGTACCCTGGGAAGTATCGTTCGGTGCTTTCAGTATCAATCAGCAATGGTTTCCGAGGAAGGTCGTTCTGCAAGCATGGCCCAAGCACCGAAACAAAGGCCAATCAACGGGTCGGCCTACCACGGAAGAGCTTTGAAGCACCGAAACTATTTTTGGAAAAAAAAAAAGTAGATGATGTGAAATGTACGTATAATTTCTATGAAATTCTTGCGTTCTAAAGGCCTCTTGTTAAATAATCCTTCATTATACGTACACTTCTATGATATACGGCATGGGCAATGCCGCAATGGCGTGGCAGACGATGCCGGGACGTGGACGTCCTCGGCCTCGGAATATCCTTAGCCCGCGGCGGCGCCTCGTTGCCGGTGGCGTTTTCTTTTAAAAATTCACAGGGCGGTTTCGTTTCTGTTTCCCTGTGCGAAGTTTGCAAGACGATTTCTTGTTTCTGCTCCACCGGCTTTTGTCCTTGCTTGAGCTCTTGCGAGCATACAAGGCCGTAGGAGGCCCGCATGTCGGAACTCTTTCCCGGCCTCCAGCCCCAGGCCCCCAGCTAGCGCTGCCCAGTGGTTTGAGGTGGTGACAACTGGCAAGGCCCAAGGCTAGTAACTTGGCAATTTGGTTTGGAAAAAGTCCTGATTCCCTTCCCCAACTATCACGGCCCACTTTTCCTCCCTCAGGCTACATATCACCTCCCTCAACTTTTTTTCAAACCATGCAAATTACCTCCCTCGGCGGTTTTGAAGGTGGATTTGCTACAGTGTCAGTGGGTTTTGCTACAGTACCAGTACCTTTTCTTTTTAAAAAACCTCTTTGAATCTTTGAAAAATTATTATAAATCATAGAAAAATCATAAAATAAAAAATCCAATTTTGTTGGACTCCATATGATTAGATGTACACAGTGAATATATAATTTGATATGCTTTAGTATAAAGTTTTTGCTAAAAAGATTTTGTCTTTTTTTTTTTTTTTATTTATTTAGTGAATCTTTAAAAAATCATAGTAAATCACAGAAAAATCATAAAATAAAAAATCTAATTTTATTAGACTCCACATGAGTAGATCTACACGGTGAATATATAATATGGTGTGCTTTTGTCTAACAAAATAATTATAGAAGTTGCAAATACGAATTATAAATATAAAAGAAAAGACAAAACCTTCGAAGCAAAAACTTTGTACTGAAGCATATCATATTATATATTCACTGTGTAGATCTAATCATGTGGACTCCTAATTTACTATGATTTTTAAAGATTCAATCGATTTTTTTTAAAAAGAAAAGGCAAAGACACTGTGACTGTAGCAAACCCACTGGCACTGTAGCAAACCATGGTTACTGTAGTAAATCCACCTTCAAAACCGCCGAGGGAGGTAATTTGCATGGTTTGAAAAGTTGAGGAGGTGATATGTCCTGTTTTATTGAGGGAGGAAAAGTAAAAATTTGTGATAGTTGTGGGAGTGAATCCGGACTTTTTCCATTTGGTTTGGTATGACACATGCTTCTTGCTCTAGCTTTTCTATAAGACTTCTTGCTCTTGTTGATTAGCTTACTCCTATCCTATTATTATACAACTATATCTTGTAGCAAGCTTACCCTTTCTCTTTCCGTCTTTTTGCTAATTATGTAACCAACATATTTAGTTTCACAAGAGAAATGACACTGAGATACCTACTTATCCACTGCACAAACAATAAATATACTACTACCCTACGCGTTGCTACGGGAACTTCAAAGCGAATCGTTGCCCCTCTCTCCTTATCCTATGAATCGATTGTTGGGTCAGTATATAACTTGATCTCTTGACTCTGTCGAGTGAATCATTGGATCAAGTATGGTTCTGACCGTGCATGCTAGCTTATTATTGGTGCAAATGAAAATTAATGTTTGTGGGGCTTAGTGATTTGGTGGGGTCCTTTTAATGACATGGATCACTAGGATGAGATAGAATCTTTCAATCTTATATATATATATATAAATAAAGGAAGCTTTGATAAAAAAAACCTTAAAATCAATAGATCAAATGAGATAGAATCACTAGTGGGGATTAGTTTTATAAGAGATATAGATGAGTACACGGACAATGATTTATATATAGGTATTTATCTTATTTGCTTGTACTCATTGCATCATCCCACAAAATAGTTACAATGACGTGTGTATGCGCGGGGCAGACATTGGTCATTCATCTGTATGATGGTTCATTATTAGGAAAATAAATCCAATAGTCAATATCATCAATGATGATTAGAGTCAGTATACTAAATTGGTGAATGTATATTTCCAAGATTTATCATATTTCCTAGTGCAGCACTTATCAATAGAGCTAGATGTATTTTCCACATTATTATTATTACATTTATGACCTTTTCATTTACTTATTGCATTTGGTGATCAAGAGCTATGATTTATGCAGTACATCAATCATTTTAAGACTCCTTAGTTAACATTGCATTTAGTACCTTATCAAAAAAAAAAAAAAAACGTTGGATTTAGTAAACAAATAGTATTTTTTTTTTCTCTGAAGTTACTAAGTTGTTGCTGCTCACACAGCAAGAAGGCTTTGGAGCTTATGCTCATGGCACAATGTGTACTAAGATTTCCTAGGAGATAGCACGTTCTTTGTCCAATAGATTGCCTAAGGACCAATCTTTATGTTTCCAATGCCCCTTTGTCCAATGAAACAAGTCCCTTTTATTTTAAGCGATTGTGCTTGAGCACATAGTTTATTAAGAGAAGAAAACAAAGTTACTTTTTTTTTTGTTTGAAATCAAACTTATACATAATTTAAAAGTACACTATTTGGTACAAGTACAGTATTTGTGATACCAATAAGCATTATTAGATTTATTATGCAGTATATTTTCATATATATCTATTTGACATCACAAATGTTGATATCCTTTTTTAAACAAAATTACTAAAAACCGTTTTTTAACAAAATCACTAAAATTTAAGATGTTTTGATTTAAAATTAATTTAATATAAAACATAGTAACGTTATCTTTAATGAAGGGAATATTTTGATATGCTGCTTGTAGATTTGGTTATCATCAATTTTATAATGTGGAAGGATATTCATGCATAAATCAATGCTCCATATATAAGCGGGGGCCTTAAGGTCTGCGCTTTCCTTGTGAGTGTTCTTTTTTTTGTTCTTGTGAACTTAATGTGCCTTAACAATAAAAGCTTAACTTGCAAACTATTTGAAAACTACGATTTCGCTCATCATCTTCCATTTTAAAGAAATCTTTTGATTAATATTGTTCATACTTTGTATATTAAATGTATATTCACTATTAGTTGTTGTAGATGGCCTCGATCACCACCCACAAGTCCAATGGAGACAAAGCGGGAGAGTCTCCGAAAATTCTCTCGAGATGCTACGATATCCGGGGCACCAAGAGCGGCGCCCGGTACCGGGGCTTCAAGGAGCCGGTGAATGAGCCGCGAGGAGTGGCGCGTCGAAGTGTTGATCGACACCAAGAAGCCCAATAAGCCTTTGATCATCGAAGCAACTTGTAGAAGGGCCACCTTTGATGACGGGATCCGCGATCTTTGCATGCCGGGCCATGTACCGCCTCCGCGACATGTATGCCGACGACTTGTCTAATACGCCTTATCACTACTTTCCACGTCGCCGCATCTGCAACACCGACAAGGAAATCCATTGTTACAAGAAGCATCATCGGCAGATGACCTTGTGCTGATCCATCGGTCAGATTTTATCGAGGCCCTCGTCGCGGGTTGCGATGATGCCTTAGATGAGCTTAGAGAGGCTCGGTGCAAGGTAAGGGAGCTTGAGGAAGAGTTGAGGAAGGCTCAACGGTACAAGCACAAGGCTATCGATGCATCATCACCTCCACCACAAATCGTGCCATTGTTGGAAACAACAAACCCTACCCGAGTCCAGGGGCATAAGGTCATCCTTTGCCGGCTGAACCGCACCGCACACAAGCACACACATGGGTGTCGTCGCCGGCGGCAACACTAACAGAAGAGCCTGCCTGAGAAAGACTGCTCCCACTCGGAGCCAGAGGGGAGCGGCGCCGGCTCCTTGCGGTCGTCGTTTGGCAGGAGGCGTAGTGAAGGAAGACAGGGTACCATCATTTGGGGGTGGTGGTTCCAGTGCCCACCAGCTGCTTCCTCAGGGTCAGGGAGATGGTTATCGTGCTCCAATTGCAAGCACCCCAAAAAGCTTCTTGATGCACCCGGTCCCGGTGACGGTGACGGTGGAGTGTCCTCGCCGGGATGGCGCGTCGTCCTCATCAGCATCGTATTTTGAGAGCCGGATTCGTGGCGGAAGTAACTTGATGGCGGTGGCGGTGGAGGGTCCTCGCCGGGATGGCTTGCCAGCGTCATTGTCATCCTTGGAGCGCCGGATGCATGGAAAAAACTTGATGGCGATTATCATTGACGGTGGTGTAGCCCTTTGAAAGGAGCCCGACGCCAATGCCAACAACTCTGATGACGCTGCCTCTACCTCAGCACCTCGCCACTTCTGGGAAAACATGGAAAAGCCTTGCAGTTGCAGCTCTGCAGCAAGGTGCCGCAGGTTGCTGTAATATATATAATGCCAGCCAGAGTTGATTTGATTATATATATTTGGCGTCACCCCTCCATCTAGCTGGCACGGTATGCTATATAAGCTATGCTATATATATTGCTAGTTCCCCGGCCGGTCCGCTCCGTCTGGAGACACAAGTACCTCCCCATGCATCATATCCTCCGATGATTGGTGTGAAATAAATCTATATATGTATATCATGTAATGTATGTGGTGTGATTATTTCAACTGTAGTGTGTACTGATTGCTCAGGAGTCTGGACTGCTTTGATTTGCTCTTCTGGACCTTGTTGTCGATCGTGTGTGGTGCTTTGTAACAATGCATTGGTGTTGTCGCGTATGCTCTGTAACAGCAGTAGCACTCTTCTGTGAGAGTGAGACTGACCTGTGAAACGAGCACTCATCAGTCATCATGATCATATAAACAGGGGGAATGTTCCATTACTATATGCAAGCTGAGTGTGAATTATCGGCAAGGGCGGAGCCTTGGGAACGAACTTGTGGCAGGTCGTTTTATCCTTCTTAAATTCTCCCTTCCTCCCCCCTCTTTCTTTTCTTCTTTCTCGTCCTTTTCTCCTTCCTTTTCATTCATGGTTAGAAATTTAGGAGGGCTCCATAGCCATGGAAAACAAGGGATAGGGGGTGGTTGAAAATAATCTTAGTATACACATGTAACTACAAATGTATATGATTGTTGTCTTGACATTTGCATGGTCACTATTCAACTTAATTAGTGTGCAAATTAGATATTAGGTACTGGTCAGAGCTTGTAGATGCTACACCTCTGTACACTGTACTTGCAAATCAAAGCAGTCTCCACCAGATTATGGCTTCATTCTCTTGGTTGGTGAAGAACACTTGAAGTGGAACAACAACGACGCCATCACCTAGATGTGGATATCGCGCCTCCAAAAACCCTTTGGTGCCTCTTGATGAGGCCCAGAAGATGCATCAATTTAAAAAAAACCGCCACAAAAAATGAGGCAAAGAAGCCCACATAGACAAAGCCCATACCAACCCACTTCTACCTCGAAATATAAAACGCCAACCCAAACCCTAATTCGTCAACCAACTCTTCATTTCCTCCCTCAGCCAACCGACTCCCTCTTCCCCCTCGCGCGACTCCCCCTCGCCAACCGCTCCTCTTCCTCCGTTCGGTCTCTCCGTCCCCTCCAGTCTCTCCCTCTCCTCCACTCCAGCCATGGCAGCCACCTCCCTCTCCTACACTCCACTCCTCCCTCACTCTACTCCCGCCATGGGCGCCGGCGCCGGCGCACCGCGGCCGAGGGCTCGCCGGCGCTCTGCAGCCAAGCGGCCGGCGGCGTCGACCGGCGATGGCGTGAGGGCATGGTGGCGGCGCTCCGCGGCCCGATCTCCTCCGGCGGTGGCGGTCGGGCGCGACATCGTCCGGGCGACTCCGCCTTCTCCGGCGGATCCAGCGGCGGCGACTTCGACCTCCACCGCGCGGATCCGGCGGCGGTTCGACCTCCATCGAGCGGATCCGCGGGCGACCGACCTCCACCGCGCGGTCCAGCGGCCGCGAGCGGATCCGGCGGCGACTCATTCTCCCCTGTGCGGATCTGACGGCGACGCGACACCCTAACCCTAATGGGCCTAGATCTAGGCCCATTAGGGTTAGGGTTTGGATTGTTTTTCTGGATTTACCGTGGCAGTTTTTGGGGTGCCAGAAAACCGTCACCATTAATTGATCGATTTTCGGTGACCCTAGCTCGGTGGCGGTTCTAAAAACCACCACAAAAAATAAAAAAAAACCACCACCTTAAATGAAGGGTCTAGTAGTGGTTGCAATCATGAAGGGTGCAAAAGGGCAGCACGAGGCAAATCGGACATCGGGCGGTCAGGCATGTGCATTGCTCATGGTGGCGGGCGCCCATTGCCGATATCTTTGCTACGGGAAGGGAGCTCAAGGCGTTACTAATTTACGCAAAGCCCACGGTGGCGGCAAGAGATGCACACACCCCGACCGTTCCAAGGGTCTTTGAGGGAAGCACGCCATTCGTAAAGCTCATGGAGGCGGCAAGCGCCGCTCACCGACAATTTGCACAAAGAGTGCAAGAGGCGGGACCGGCTAACTGCGTCGGCCATGGTGGCGGCAAGCGATGCCACTTGGCTGGCTGTGGAAAGAGCGCGCAGGGAAGCACCGACTTCTGCAAGTCACACGGTGGACGCAGGCGCTGCTCGTGGGGGCATCTGGGTTCAGATCTCGGATCTGGTGGCGCTCCTTGCGACCGTCTGGCAAGAGGCAACCCGCTGGTGGATGACAATAGTGTCACGGGGGTATGTCGTTCGGTGTGCACATGGCGTGGAGGCTCCTCCTCCTCTCCATGTGGCGGCCTCAGACTTTGAAGGCCAGGTGCATGGGGAGAACTTTATATCTATCATGCTCGACGCAAGTGTGGGACTCGGGAAGAAGTCGGTCAATATCGATGATGCTAGTTCCTCTGCCCCTCACTATTGGAAAAATATGGAGAATCTCTGTGGTTCGCAGCGCAGCTGGCTGTAATGCAAGAGTTCGTGCCCCATTCAAGTACCTTCCGTGCCCTTTGGTCTGGTGTGAAGTCTATGCCTGGTGTTGTATGATAACGTCGACTGTTTTGTGTACTACTGGTTGGTTAGGACTTGTTTGATAGTGTGTCCAACATACTACCTGTTGGGACACGGCCCTCAGACACCTGGCAAAGGTGTTCAACCAGGCGAACAAACACGAATAGGGAACCTTCGCTAACCAATTAAGCTCTGTTTGTATCTGTGTCTGTCTTGCAGGATTAAGTGACAAGCCAGGATGCGGCATCCTAGTGCGGGCGAAGGTCCTTCCTCCAGCGCTCCGAGGGAGCGGAGATAGCGACCTCCGCCAGCACCGCGGACCGGCGCCAAGCGCGGCGGAGATGTTCGGCCTTCGGTCCCCAAGCTCCTTCTCGGTGAACACCTGGCGAAGGTCTCATCGCCGGGCCTGAGGAAGAACATTCCCCACCCAAATGGGCCAGGCGAAGGCCCATTTGGCTATGGCAATTCGAGCTGAGAAAGGACGCGAAGGCCCCCAAGTTGATGAGGCAAATGCCACAATACACCAGGCATATAGGAGGGCAAACTTGTAATCTCGAATTCCTGGATGATGTAAACTATAAATAGGGGGTAAAGCTCCCCATTTGGATGGTTGGTGAATACCACTTATGGTCATTTATTATTGAGTACTCAGTGATTTATATTCCAGTTAGTCCAACCCTCCCCCAGAGCTTCAACTGGGTGGAGGCCCTACACCCATGTTAGAAACCCAAGTTTCAACACTACCTAGTAATAACAGTAATCATGTGTGAATGAATAGTGAAAGGAACCCCTCATCATGATAAAAAAATGAGGGAGGCTGCATAGTCGTTGTAATAATCAATATAAGTGAATTATATCATCAAAAAAGTGTGAATTATAGGTATTGCTTCCATTTATGTATTTATGCTTGTTAGAGTAACTCCAGCAGTAGCCTCCAAATCAGAGCCCCCTACTTTCAATTTGGGGGCCGCCCCCACTTTTGTTGGATTAATTTTTCACTTCTACTCCAACGATGGCTCATATTTCAACACCCAAATCTACTTATGTACCAATGACAAACGGAACCGCTTGTCAGCCTCTCTTCTATTCTCCTTCCTTCTCCCTCCTTCGCATGATGCAGGCGGCAACGACCTCCGACGGTGCATCACCCTCGCGAGCACACTCCTCTGCCACTTCATTGTCCCTGTCTTGTGAGTCAGCCAGTGAGCCACCGCTCTGCCTCCATTCCCGGGGCAGAGACCCACCTGCCCCGCCTTTAGCCATGGGAATGGGGCCGGTCGAGAAGCTGTGTCGGCCGTCGAGTCCGCAACCACGTTGGAGGCTGCCACTGCCGCTGCCACCGACGCCGGCGCTGTTGTTGTCTCAGTTGCCATTGTCGCCACCATTATCGTGGCTACTGCCGTCGTGGCAACACCACCGTTGGCGCCGGCACCGGCGGGGTCGTACGCGGTGCTGCAGTGCGGTGAGGACTCAATATGTGCACCAAAAGTACAGCGAGCACTGGCGTGTGTACTGCGCCGTCCACAGTGAGCTCCCCACCAACACTGACGTAGGCGGGCTTCAAAGGGTTCAGCATCTTCGGGCAAGCTACAGAGTAGAGGGCCCGAGCTTGCGCTAGACAGGGGAACACCTAGACCGAGCTTGCGCGGAGGTAGGTGGTAGCAGCGGTGCTCGCCGGTAGGGCGGCGGACGGCAACGCTCAGGCGCATCGTGAGCAACGACGATCGTGAGCTCAAGCACACAGATGGGGTCCAGCCTATTGGCCCAACAAATTTGTTGGTTGTGGAGGGGGATTTTCTTGGCCTAATAACTTTGGGGTCTATAGTTGGGCCCTTGCTCATGTAGGGGTCGTGCTGGAGTTGCTGTTACGAAACATCGTACGGTAATTGTTAGTTACTTATGTCCGGGGCGCTCCAGACGCTTGTAATCTGGCCCAGCCCATCTTTATCGCAGCGCGTTGTCGAAGAGATGTTCTCGACAGTCCTCCGAGGGGCAACCCACGAAGTTAGATTGATCTGGAGAGGTGCACAAGACCGAGATCTAGATGGTTATTCAGAGACGCAAGACACCCAATGTATCCAGGTTCGGGCTGTCAAGGAGACGTAACAGCCTATGTCCTGCGCTCTACTTTACTGGATGATGTGATATGAGATGCGTTCGTGGGAGGTCACTACCCGCCTTATATAGCCGGGGGGTAGGGTTACAGATAGAAACTACGAGGTCGGTTAGGATCCGATCCTGATTACATGATTTCCGGGATTAGAGTCTATCCTAACAGATCGTATCTTCAGGATATCCTCCAATGCCATGTGAGACGCGGGGGTCGATCCCTTGCCCCACACTTTAGGCCGTGGGCCGAGCTCGCCCCGGTCGCGGCCCAGTAGTCCAAGCCGTGGGTATCCTGGGGGGAATTCCCCCACAGCCAGTCCCCAAGCTCCTTGTAGCCGATAAAAAGGTCTTCACCTGAGGTCGGCGTCCAGGGAGCGACAGGTCGGTGATCGTATGAAGAGGTCGGTGAAGTCGCCCTTCAAGATCCTTGTGCCGATGCAGAGATCGTCGAGCTGGGAGATCTGGCGTTTATGCCCCTCAAGATGTCGAAGAGCCCGAGATCTCCAAACGGGAGAAAACGTGTCCCGAGCTCCATGAGGGGTCGAAAATTGTTGTCTTGAGTTCCCCAAGGTGTCCTTAGAGGCCAGCAAAGATGAACCGAGCTCTTTTTACCGAACTCGAGCTCTAGATGACATCAGCCGAGGTCGCGTGTGACGTACCGGAGGGTGTAAGGTGCTTCATGCCGAAAATTTTTGAAGTGCTTTTAATCTTGGTGAAGTGTGCCCATTTAAGTGCAGAAAACCTTTTGCACTTGTGGACATTGAGGATGCTATGGTGCAGTCGTCGTCTTCGCAAAAGCGAGCACACTCACCATCAGGTGAAGTGTGCCCGCTTAATCCCCGAGCCTGACAGTAGGTGACGAAGTCATGTTGTGCCAAGGTCAAGTTGTTGTCATCATGAGTGGCGCCATCATGGAAGCAGCACAGGTCGCTAGGCCGTTTGTGCGTCCCCCATTCCGCTACAACTTCAGCATATACTTCGGCGACCTGAATTTCGACTTCACCTTCGACGCTGACGACTTCATGGTCAATGAGTTCCACGATAGGATGGGTCAACTCCAACTTCGCTACGGCCCTGACATCACACCATCGCCCATCGCCATAGCCTTCGCGTCTAATTGGTGGGTTGGCCGACGCGTGGACACATCGCCTCGTTGAATGGCGGGAGATGTCATAGCACAGGATCGACCCGGCCCGGAGGGGGCTAAGCGCGGCCCAAGCCGGCTCAAGAGGGGGCGGTGCCCCCAAGAGGCGGCGCCGCGCGCCTCGCCATCCACGCCATCATTGTTTTCAATTAGGATCGGGACTTTTCGATTGTGAAGGAGATATTCTAATCTATTAAAAAATCTCCTATTAGGAAAACAATAAGAGTTTGCTTGTAAAAGGTATTCCAAAATATAATAAAACCTTTAGGGATTGATTGAGATACAAGTCTCATAGGAGGGCTATATAAACAAGGAGGATGTAGTCTTTTAGGGACAATCAAATAAAGATGTACCCCCAACTCTCTCGCTTCCTGCCCCAACCGCCGCCGCCACCCCTCACCCACGCTACGACCTCTTTGTGTGCTTGTTTTGTAATTTTTCTAATGAACATTAACGTAATATTTTGACTCAACTGATGACTTCATATATAATTATAGATAAGTTGCATTGTTTATTTAGAATTGATACAGTCAGATATCACTAGCATTTAACTACATTCCTAACATGTCCACCTGAGTAGTATTCACATGTCTGCCCCTTAATTAATTACATTCTAGATGCAAAGTGAAGATCTCTAGATTGGTTTTGGATAATTAATGACACCCTAGGACTAATCTCTATACTTAAGTGTGATGTAGTATGAGATAAGTCCGACTCAAGTCTTGGTGCAAATGGTGATCATGGTGGATGACATGGTGTTGATCCAAAAGATGATCAAGTGCATGGACTTGGAAAAGCAAGGAGGAGAAACAAAATGGGCTCAAGACAAAGGTATATTTGATAGGGCCATTTGTTTTATACTCAAGACACCATAGAGGGTGTGAGTGATTTAGGAACGATAGCCGAACTATAAAGAGGGGAAAACCTCGGGAACATTGATCCCCATGTGCCTCTAGGTTCAAAATTCAAATGCATGCATTCTAACCTAGAGAGCTAACCCAACCTTCGAAATTGTTTGTGAAATTGTTAACACACGAGCACATGGTGATGTACACGTGGTGGTGTTGGCACATTTGCGAAGGCGGTGACATTTGCAGGGTTGAGATGGGTTTGGGTAACGCTCGCAAGCTCGACGGGATTCGACGCTTTTGGGAAAATGAAATGCATATTTTCTATTGCGCTGGATGAAAAGTTGTGGTGAAAACATGCTATCTCTAGAGCTCAAGTTGGTACACTTGTTGAGTAGCATGGTGGAGAAGTTGGCGACAGAGAACGACGATTTTTCGCAGGATCCAATCGACCGGAAGCTTGACCAGACGCTGGACCCCCTGACCGGAGCGTCCGGTCAGCATGGGTCCGGTCACTTCCAGTAAGGGTTGCAAATCGGGTTTTCGTCGATCGGAGCGTCCGGTCAGTGACCGGACTCTACGACCGGACGCTAGATGGAGCTCGTCAAACGGTGGGCCCTGTGGCGTGTCGTTTTTTACCGGACGCTGGACCGGAGCGTCCGGTCAGCCCGTGCTGGCAGCAGTTTCCTCCCCAATGGCTACTATTTGATTGGAGGCATATAAATAGTTGGTTGGCCGGCTCATGCTCCCTCTCTTGGTCATTTGAATTCATTCTAACACCCTTTGAGCAGAGCCAAACCTCTCCTACACTCTCCCACTTGTTTTTGAGCACATTCTTGGGAGATTGGTGGTGATTCAAGTGCATTGCATTGCTTGTTGCATTTAGAGGCACTTGAGGGTCGTCGATTGCCGATGGATTTATTATTACTCTTGGCGAGTACCGCTCCTAGCCGGCTTGGTGATTTGGTGGAGGCGTTGGCAAGAGTTGGAGATTGTTCTTGGCCACCCCCGGTTGATTTGTGAGGGGTTCTTGTGCATCCCTGTCGGAGCGACGAATTGCAACTCTAGTGGATTACTCGTGTCTTGGGTACCTCACTTGTGACTGGTGGCTTTGGAGCTAGCAAGTGCACCGCCTAGCTCAAGCACCATCCTTGTGTTGGTCGGCACAA
Source organism: Hyparrhenia diplandra (assembly GCA_015847255.1). Taxonomy (NCBI): domain Eukaryota; kingdom Viridiplantae; phylum Streptophyta; class Magnoliopsida; order Poales; family Poaceae; genus Hyparrhenia; species Hyparrhenia diplandra. The sequence goes on along the minus strand of JADLZK010007734.1, from coordinate 36,620 downwards.
CCGGAGACTAGCTTGTCGGTGCACAAGTGAACTCCGGGTGAACAAATCATCGTGTTCATTGTCTTCATTGGTGATTGGCTTCATCTCTTGATTGTGATTGTATATCTTGCTTCACAGTGATTGGTTCATTGCCTCTACACATCGGTATAGCAATCTCTTGCTCTCGCATTTACATTCCTAGTTTACTTTGAGTAGAGAGCTAGCTTATTCTTGTGTAGGTGTTCTTGCTAGTTAAGACTTATCTAGGATTGTTCACTAGATAGAGTAGTGACATAGCTCTTGTATGACTTAGAGATCATAACTTATATCTAGTATTGTCACTAGGAGGCTTGCAAGACATTAGAGCTAGCTTATTCTTGTGTAGGTGTTCTTGCTAGTTAAGACTTATCTAGGATTGTTCACTAGATAAAGTAGTGACATAGCTCTTGTATGACTTAGAGATCATAACTTATATCTAGTATTGTCACTAGGAGGCTTGCAAGACATTAGAGCTAGTGCAAACCACTTTTACGCCTTTTGTTATACTAATCGGTTTGTTAAGTGTGTTTGTAGAATTTTTAATAGCCTATTCAACCCCCCTCTTCTAACCAACTAGGACCTTACAAATAGTTTGGTTGATCCGTGCCTCATATGCTATAAACAATCTCTCTTTTTTTTGGTCTAAAGCTAAAGTGAGTATCTCCCTTAGTCCTGGTCTCTACCTCTCTTGAGAAAACCAAGTGGAAGTCTATCCTTATACCACTACACTAAGAGGTTTACTGCAGCGACAACAAGATCCGATCGAGGAATTCAAATATTAATTTCTGTTTAATGCATCTTTGAAGTTCATGTGTTATTTCGTATTGAAATTTTATAAATCTTAGAAATCGTAACTGTAGAAAGCTTTTTTACAACAACAATTAATTTGATATAGCATCCTATGTCAACTTGACTTATGTTGTCCCCTCAACGCTAAAACGTCTAGAGGATTATTCAGGCACATCCTATTTCGTTCTAGACATATGCATGCCTCTCTTATTACCCACAGATCACAGTTTAACATAAGTCTGATATATGTGTACTTATGCTTTAACTTATTACTATGTTGTTTCAATACGCTTTTTAAATAGTGCCTGCAAATTTACGCCCGCACTTGCGCGCAGAGGCATGTGCCCTGCCACTAGTGTATCCCAAGGCGGAAACTATGCTGGGACGTGGACGTCCTCGGCCTCGGAATATCCTTCCTTTTCCCTTTCCTCGTGGCGCCTCCTTGTTTTTAGAATTCAATTCACAGTGCAATTTCGTTTCTGTTTCACTGCAAAGTTTCCATCGCACTTTATTTTGTTTCTTCTCCAGCTGTTTTTTTTTTTTGTCCTTTCTTCAGCTGTTGTGAGGCTACAACTCTACAAGTACGTCGGGGGGGCGTATGTTGAAGCCCCTTTGGCCTCCAGCTCTAGCTCCAGCTCCAACGAAGCGAAGTGGTTTCAGGGGTGGCAAAAGGCCCAAAAGCTACTACACTGGGTATGCCGTTTCCTATCCTATTATTATACTATATATAGAAATATATATCTTGTAGGGAGCCTACCCTTTCCGTCGCTATTTCTTTTTTGTGTAACTGACGTATGTAGTTTTACAAGAAGAATGACATTGATCATTCTGGGTACAAAAACCGAGGATCAAACCGAACTAATCGAGAACCGAATCGAAACTACCCGAACCGATCGGTTTTGGTTCCGATTCGGTTCTATGTTTCCAGGAACTGAAATTATTCCGGTTAGTTCAGTTCCAGTGTTTGGTTACCCGAAATGACCAAAATATGTTATGGCCCATATAATACGTACAGGATACACCCCACTAGCCCAGCCTAAGAGGTAACCCTAAGCACTCAGACACTCTCACTTCCTCACTCTCGGTCTCCTTCTGCCTCTCGGCCTCCTCTACCCGACCCCGCCACCGCCGCGCCTGGAGCCACACCGATCCGCCGTCCCACCTTGGCCCATGTCCCTTCCCCTCCACCAGTGTGACCCTCCGGCCCTCCCCTCGCGACCCTGCCGCCCTCCACCTTCGGCCAGCTGTCATCCTCCACCGTCACCGGCGCTGTTGCAGGCCGGATGCCGGCAGCCCGACACGCTGCAGCCGCGCGCATACGCCCAGAGTGACCAGCACGGCCAGCTCCCAGCCCCAGCTGACCAAGCCGCAAGCGGCCAGAAGTCCATCACCGGTGCAGGAGTGGTTCCTACTGAAGTGGAGGTGCATCCGTTGTGCGCTGCTGGACTGCTGGATCTCTTGTTTCATTAATTTCTGTGGATTGTTTTTTGACCGAAAAAATTCTATGGATTGTTGCTTGTTTTCCTTTGAATTTGAGAGAACAATAACATGTATGTCTTGTATTATTGTTTCATGCTGCATTGCTCTTAAAATTGTCACTGTTGTCTGCATGAAAATCAGGTAAAATGCTGCTGAAATTTGCAATTGAATGGGTTGTTTTATTTGGTTTTTGGAAATTTTGGTTCCTTTCGGTTAGAACCGAATTACCTGAAACTGAAACACCTCGGTTCTAAGTTTTCCCCGGAACTGATCAGTATCTTATTCCCTGATAACCAAATTAGCTAGATAACCGAAGAACCGAACCGATCGATTTTGGTTAACCGAATGCCCAGAGTGACTGAGCTATCGTCAACTACACGAGCAGTGAATATACCAGTATATACACTGATTTGAGGTGAGAGTTGTTTCCACCTAGCTAAATCTAACTAAACATTAGCTTATAATTAGTTGGAGGATCCAAACACCTAGCTAAAGTTAACTGAAAAAACATTTAGCTAGCTAAATCTTAGCTTTAAAATTTTAGCTAGATGAACTTTAGTTGGGTCGTCGATGCACATTTCCGCAGAGTCGGCTTAATTAAATCCACTCTCCACACTGCGTGAGCCGCAACTACCACTCTTCTACGTACGTATTCGTCCTTACTTTGTGTAAAAAGGAAGGATTAACCCGAGATAGTGAACATATACTCTAGAAGCCTTATATATCTAATTCACCTCTAATGATCATCAAGGTGGGAAAACGCTTCGCAATATCTTATCGATTAATATACACATGGGTATTATATGTCAAATCCAAATTAGACCGGATGTGACAATTTAATTAATATCTTATAAAAACATTACATTGAGTAAAAAAATATTTTTTATCACAAGTTACTAAATTTGTTGCGGCTCAGACAGGAAGGCTTTGGAGCTTTACGTTCATGACGATGTGTACTAGATATGCTGATATTTTAAAGTAGCAATCATTATGTTTCCGCTGCCCTTTTATCCCAATAAAACGCGTTCCTTTATTTTAGTGATCGTGAGGATTGAACAAAGTGTAGTGTAGCTTAGCTGGTTAGGTTTAATATAGTCGAACTTGCTCATCCGTCTTCGATTTGACAAAGGTGCTCCTATTAATTTAGATTTATTTTAGGATGTAACGACACTATTTCTCCATTGAGACGACGTGCTTGACGACAACAAGACACATGTGGTGACTTTAGCAATCTCGAGATTTGTCGGTTTAACTTAATTTCTTGGAGGTGCTCATAAGGGTAAAGTATATATGCATGTGTTCATAGAGGTACACATGTGATGACTTTGTCAATCTTGAGATTTGCCAGTTCAACTTAGTTCTTTGGAGGTAATCAAAAGGGCAGGATATACATGCATGTGTTCACAGAGGTGAATGTGCACTCTGTTCTTGAGTGACTGCGTTCGTAATTGGGCCTCACTAACTTTATTTTTGTCTTAAAATCGGACAATCTCAAATTTGACCAAATCTATACATAACGGAAAAGCACAATATCTATGATATCAAATATGTATTATCGGACTTATCATGAAATATATTTTCATAGTATATCTTTTTGACATCATATATTTAACAAAATTACTCGAATTTAAGATGTTTTGATCTAAGATAAACATAATAACGTTCTTCATGTCCATTTTAAAGAAAAAACGTTTGATTACTTGTTTTTTTGGGGAACTGTTTTTGAGATTTTTTTAGGGAAACTTTGATTAATTGTTTATACTTTGCATATTAAATGTAATATTCACTACAACTTGTAGATGACTTCGATCCCCACTAAAGAGTCCAATGGAGAAGAAGCAGGAATCTTTCCAAAATTGCTTCGGGGGCTGCTACGATATCTAGGGCTCAATGAGTGGCCCTTGTACCAGGGCTTCAAGGAGGAGGTGAATGGCCGCCAGGAATGGCGCGTCGAAGTGCACATCAACCCCCAAAGACACAACAAGCCTTTGATCTTCGAGGCATACGGTAGAAGGTCAACGTTTGAGGCTGGGGTGTGCGATGCTGCACGCCAGGCCATCTTCCGCGTCCGTGACATGTATGCCGGCGAGCTGTCTAATACCCCTTACCGCTACTTTCCACGTCGTCGCATTTGCAACACTAGGAAGAAAATATGTCGTTACAACAAGCATCGTCGGCAGCATGGCCCTAATTTGCTGATCCAGCAGATCAGATTAACCAAGGCCCTCGATGCTGCTTTTGATGTTGCCTTGGATGAGGTTAGAGAGGTCCGGTTCACGCTACGGGAGCGTGAGGAAGAGTTGGAGACTCTCCGTGGCCACACGGCTATGAATGGAAACGAAGGTGTATCAATATCAATTGGTGGTTCCAGTGCCATCAGTGATGCCCTTGCTCTGGCTCAGGCTCGGGGACATCGTCATCCTCCAAGCACCGCCATCACAGCTGTACCAGCACCACCAACGCTTCCACGCACACGCAGTAGCGTCGTCGTCGGCGGCAACAGAAGAGCCGCCTGCAGCAGGAGTCTACAGAGCAAGCCTGCTCCAGCCCGGAGAGCTCCGGCTCCATGCGGTCGACGTCTGGCAGGAGGAGGCATCGTGAACGAAAACAGTGTATCATCGTTTGGGGCTGGGGGTTCTAGCTGTATCATCAGCGGTGCGGGTGATGCCCTTCCTGAGGGTCGCCGAGATTGTCCTCGCCCTCCAAGCACCCAAAATAGCTGCGTCATGCAGCCAGTGGTGGTGGAGCCTCCTCGCTGGGATCGCGCGCCAACCTCGTCACCCCTTGAGGGCCGGGTGCGTGGAAAAGACTTGGTGTCTTTTATTAGTGATGCTGGTGTGGCCCTTGGAAAGCAGCCTATCAGTGCCACCACCAAGAACAACAACCCTGGTGATGCTACTACTACCTCTACCTCATCATCAGCACCTCGCAGCTCTGCAAGGCGGTGAGCTTGTTGTAATGCCAAATAGAATGAGTGTGTACGTACTGATTATTCAAATGTATGGTGTGATCATCTCAACTGTTAGTGTGTGTTAGTCGCAAAAACAAAATGGTACTGATTGTTCAGGACTGCTTTAGTTTCCTCTTCTCTGGACCTTGCGGTCGTGTTCGTGTGTGCTTTATAACATTCCATTATTGGTCGCGTATGCTCTGTAACAGCGTCTAGCAGTCTTGTGTGTGACTTGTGAAAAAAAAACACTCAAACTGGAGGAATGTTGTTGCATTACTATGTACACTCTGTGTGTGAATTATAGGCAGGGCCAGAGCTACACGTACGGACTTGTGCCTGGTTGACTGATCATCTTCTTCATTCATCCTCCTCGATCTTTCTGTTCTTCTTTCTCGTTTTTTCTTCCTCTTGGTTCATGGCTGCAAATTTAGGACGCCTTCAATAGGACTCCATGGGAAACTTGTGGTACAAGGTTTTGAAAATAATAATCTCAGCATATAAGCATGTGCATGATCTTAATCTGAACGTTTGTATGATTACTAACCCAACTTATTAGTGCGACAATTAGATCCCAAGTATTATTAACCAAAGCATGTAGATGCTACGCCTATGTACTTGATGTAGATGAAGATCTTAGTCGCCATCATACTAGGGCTTTACACTTTTGGTTGATGAAGAACTTCATGTAGAACTACAGCGGTAACACCTAGATGTGAATATCAAGCTTCAAAAACCCTCCTTGTGGACATTTAATACTCCCTCCATTTCAAATTATAAGTCGTTTGACTTTTTTAAACTTTAAGTTTGACCACTCGTCTTATTCAAAAAATTTATGCAAATATCATCAAATTTAAGCTATTTTTTGAAGCACGAAAAGAAATAAAAATTTGCACAAATTTTTTGAACAAGACGCAGTGGTCAAACTTAGGGACAAAAAAAGTCAAACGACTTATAAATTGGGATGGAGGGGAGTAGCTGTAATATATGTTGTAAAACACACGGACTCTGTACTAGAAGGAAAGGAGAAGGAGGAATCCTAATCCTAGTCCGTTTGTATGTGGGCTCTTACGAAAACTCTTAGCCCTTGGCGGGACTATATATACGTGGGAGCTCTATGTTGTAATTACGTTTATTCGGATGAATAAAGAATAGTCTTCCTATCTTGTGTCTACTTGTTCTACTTCTTTCATCTACCGTGTGATCATGAGAGACGGAGAGGGAAGGTCCTAACCACGGCGGCGCGTTTCACAACACGTTATCGGCCACGACAAGCTCTTCGTCGACATCGCCGTTGAAGCTGCGCCGCCGATCTTGACCGACGCTCGTGCCAGCGTCTCGCCCGCGTCTACCCGGCGGCGTCGACATCCCCGACGTTGTTAGCGGAACGGATCTGCTACCTGCGCCGCTACAAATGCACCGCTTTGCATCGACTCATCGTCCACGTCGGGGGTCCCACGGCCTAGCCGAACTGTCCTCACGCCGATTCAGGGCTTGATTCTCCTCAAATTCAAGAACAAAGGTACGAAAAAGATCGCATCTCGCCCATTGTTTGTTTATCTAGCCATTGAGCTAGATTTTGTTGGCTTTTTACGTGACATACATACATGCGGTATAGGTTAGTACATGAAGTACGAACATACATGCATACATGAATAGTTCATATGCTTGTATGCGATGGATCTAGTAGCCACCATGGTGCCATACAAATTATGATTAGAGGCTGATCCAGTGAGATCCATCCTCGACGTCATTAAATTGCTTGTAGCAACACTAATTGGACTCGAAGATCCAAAATAACAGCCACGAATAATTGGCATGGAGCCATGAACAATTGTTATTGAGGTCTATTCAAATTCGGATTGTATCCCGAGTCACGCATGGATACAAATAATTCGACCGTCTTCTTTGTAATTATTTTTCCTTGTCACCATGGCCTACACGTCATTGTGCAAAAGCAGCCCGCATGACTGCATCTCTCGTAGCTAACTTACGGACATCCCGCAAAGAGTCCCCATGGTTCATGATTCTCGGCTTTGCCGCCACCCCTATTGCATGTCGCCCGTATTCGTCATGTCCATCAAACTGTAGCAGCAGGAAACATATGAATTTTTCGTATGAGTATGCGATGCGTGGGCGTTACGGATTCTGAAAAATCTGTATTTTTTTATTATATATAATCAAGGCCTAGAAGAGCCATACGTCCCCCGATGTCACCGTAACCTCGGCCACCCGTTCTTCCGGCACGAACGTCGGTCGCTTTTGTTCACCCACATGCGGCCGGCTCGCGATCGGCTAGCTCCTTTCCTCGCATTAGTCGGCAACACATTGCCACCTCGGTATGGAGGCTAACTTGCAAAGCTAGCAGCTACACGCGCACATTGCGGCCTCGGCCTTTGAGCCGTTGTAAGAGCAGGTACAATAATGGGCTATAAGCCAACCTAGTCAGCAATTTTGATGACGTGGAGAGGAAAAGGGAAGAGAGAGAAGAGAGCTTGGCTCTTGTTCTAGCACCAAGCTGGGCACGAATGCATAGGTATTAGTGGGTCCCAATAGATATGTATGTGAGGAGGAATAGGAGAGAGAAGGGAAACAAACAATAATAAAGAAACTTTGGAGCCAACTAAGAGACTAATTGTTGTATAGCTTGGCTCTTATTACTTGGCTTATAGCCAAACACTTGGCTCTATTATTAGCCATGCCCTAATTCAAGCACCGCCTCGCATCCGTATTGATGTGTTCACTGTCTTGACTCATATAGATTTTGGTCCCTACCGCACCACAACTACCACCGCATGGTTGCCAATTCAGCGTGCCACCACCAGCCCATGCACAATCCAAAGCCGAAAGCAAAGCCTACGGACTAGAGGGAACGAGGGCGTCAAATTTAAATTAAGAAGTTTTTTTCGGACACGAAAGGAACAAAATGAATTACGAAAGAATAAGTGTGGAGAATAAGTGTGGTTCAGCCAATAAGCAACTAAACCTTTAGAAGTTTTGGGTTTTCCGTAAGAAAATTTAGCATTCGAATACATTTTACATGACCACTTTTTGTTTATATGTGTATATGTCTTGTGTTGATATTTTTTTATGCTCTTTTGAATGCATTTATTTATATATATCACACATTACGAATTATATACCATGAAAATCTTGAATGATTATCTTTTGCAAACATGGTATTAAGCCTATAAGATATATGAGTTCTCTAAATCCTGCAGATCTTAGACTTATCACCATTGAGAGGCTCGTATTTGTTTTTCCTAGCATATGATTTTTTTTTTTTTTTTTTTTTGGGTTGAATGAATGCTTGATATAAATTACGAAAGTTTGCATATACCATAATCCCGAAAAATGCTAGGATGCTTCTAAGAATATTTTGAATAACCATCCACTATCTTTTTGCACCTTGCTACTCGTTTACATGTAGTAAACTTATATGCACATGGTCCAAGTTACGTTATTTTGCATGCCTTAAAAAGAAGAAGCAATATCCTGAAATTACTCCAAAAGTAAAAAGTATTTGTTACGGTCATTATTAAATCCATGTAGGATATTTTACTGCCATTGAAGTGTAGTAAACTCGGTATATATATTTCTGAATTACTCTCTAGAATGAGTATATGGCCGATAGAAGTAACAAATGCATTGTGGGACTCATTGTATGAGTAAAATCCCAAATTATGATTATAGAATATCATATTGCATTGAAGGTCGAATTTTGAAGTTTGTATGCTTAACGCTTGCTCTATAAACAATAGCTTGAAGCTTTGTAAATGTCTAGAAGACAAGATGGTAAATAAAATTTTATCAAACTATATTCTAGAAGAAATATCTCTTGAGTATAGAATATCAAAGAGCAATATAATACATGAAGTATTTGAATTTACCATTAGAAATTACTCAAATTGAAAAATTAAGTTAGAATTTTTAGACAGCTTTATGAACGAGGATATTATCGATTGCAATAATTTTGAATATATGGCTTGCATATGTTACACTTCTTGAAGGCGTGTGACTACATATCATAACTATTGAATATAAAAGCATGAAGCTACCCCTTGTCAATTACGACATGCAAGAATGTATATTATTTGGAACATATAAAGTTTCTCTTGAAGAAGAACTTAAATCATGTGCTTATATATTTGTTATCTTTGAATTCCATATCCTGAAGTATTGATAGTAGTGGTGGTGGTGCATTAAATTTTTAATTCCCGTTGAATTAAGTAGTTAATGGTTAATTTGTTAGCTTGAAGACTAATATGAAACGTTTAATATTCTTAGTTGCAATTACTTGAAGTAATATGTGTGAACTTCTCATGGAATAAATTAGATTTATATGTTTTCACATATAAACAAATTGCCTATTGCCTATCAAAATAAATTTTGTATTATTTTTATCCATAAAAGAAGCCTTAATTAGCCACAAAGGTTATAGTTCTTTGGCATCACTACCATGTAGGTAGATGGGAAACTGAATTTCCTAAAAAGCACATGAATAGTTGGACTATCTTGGCATATTAACCGGTCTTAGAAGGATCGATTTAGCCAAGAAATTGTATAATCCTAAGTATTTAATTTTTAATCTTGAGAACTAGAAATTATATTCTACCCTCGAGTCCTATGATGTACACTTTGAATAGTACATTGGATATCTTAATTTCATGTCATAATCATTGAATACTAGAAGTATGATTTGGATTCTATGGATGCATTAGAATTGATATTCATAGATAATGCTTGAAGCAATTACTACTTGAAGTAGTTATGGCATGAAAAGGGGGGGGGAGTAATTTTGGATAAAGGCATAAGAAAATTTGGATAATATATATTTAATAGGCATAGCCATCATAAATCAATTTTAAAGTGCATGTATCGGGACTTGAAGTTACTGCCCGCGTCCCTTCCTACCGAGTTAACTTTCTCTACTTTGCACTAATTGCAAGTAAGCTTGTAGCTTTGCATTTTGTTGTTATCTATTATGTTAGACTGAATTCTAACGTTTCACATTACAACTGCATATGTATCTCATTGAGCTACAAGTATCTCAACTCTTGCATGAATATTAGCATAGCGACTATAATTGTGGCTAGTAGCTATCTTTGTGCTTCCCTCATAATCAAATTGGCTAGCTAGCATGCTATGTCTATATGGTTCCCGTTGAACTAAGGAATGCTTTGCTTTTCGATACATTGCATGCATAAGCAATAGATTGATCTAGGGCCGAAATGACCTAAGATCGGGGGAGTGAGTTTATGAAATTTTCTCAATGGAGACTAACCCATTTGATGGGATGAATTATCGTGGAACTAAGATAGTGGATAATAAAATTATGATGATTTGGGATTTATGAAGAAAAGGTATTAAGGGATTTTTGCATTGATGGCAATTAGAAAATTCTAGAAGAAATTCCATGTGAACTTGTATGTTTGCGTATCTATACTTTTCGTAGTATATGGTCCATATTTTTAATTGTATGAGTACTTGGATCAATTTATTAGGCTAAATAATAAAGAAGCTAGAGAATGAAATAGTTTTTCTAAACTATGTTTTGTGCATACCAGGGGAAGAACATCCACGAGTTCATAGGAATGATGAACATTCTTAAGTGCACTTTAAAGTATTCTAGCTCAACGCATAATGAATAATAACCCCCATGTTTAAATATGTGCGTGAATATTTCCCATAAAACCTAATCATAGCATACATAAATGGGCCTCCACTTGTAGTTGGAGATATATGAATTTGAATTGTTTTAAGCCCATGATAGGGGATATCTATTGAAGTATGCTATTAAAGATCTAATATTGGCATTAGGGGGGAGAGAAAGCCTATTTTGAATGCCAAACATTATTTCGAGAGAAGAAAAAAATGATCTAGAAAATTTTCCTAAAGCTTGAAGCAGGAATACTATCACGCACTAAGTCAACTAATAGTTTGACTAATGCTCTTGTGAAAGCATGAAGCGGAGCATATGCGGAGATATTTTTATAAATGAGAGGAGTAACTTGAAGTTATAACCCGAAGTTTTGTTTACGAATAGTAAACTAAATATTGCATACTATCAAGCTAAAATCTACGGGGGGCCCTTGTAGGTTCTAGTTTTGTGTATACTTGTTGAATAGAAATAAAATGAAACTCCTCCATTCTCATGAAGAGAACACCTCATGAAGAAGGTTGAGCACCTCATGAAGAGGATCATGATGAAGATGAAATCCAACATACTAAGCGCGCGCATCATTAGTGTTGGATATGTAGAACAATATACCATCTCTTGTTTGGGAAATGACAGAGATAAAATATTCTCACATTGTGAGAGTATTGGGAGAAGAGAAAATAGTTGTCGACAACACTACCTCTTTAATTGCGAATGTTTCTCTTGTGAGAACCCGGATCCGGAAAATAAAGTCCATGGCAAAATCGCTTGTAGCGATTATATCGGGTCAATGAAGAAAGCAATTGAGGTTGAATCTCCTATTAAGAAGAAATGAATGTTCTCGCTATATCTCTCGGCAAATGAAACAAATGAATATTGAATATGCAGTTATTAATTGGATTATGAAAATCCATATAATTCTTGAAGAATATAAATCGCAACTTGTAGAAATCTCATACTAAGTATTAAAGTCTAAGGTATATATATTCCTGAATGAATATTCAAGTCTCAAGACGAGCATGTCCTAGAAGGATTACAATCATTGAATGATTTTATAATGAATAACTCAATGTCATTGTGTATATCACTCATCTCTCATGCAAGAGAGAATATATCTCATAGAAGAGATTAATAATTCACTAAGAATGAATGTACATCCTTGAAGGAATTAATCTATGAAGAATTTACCAGTCAATTTTTGAATAAACACCATTCATCCCCCAAGTGAATATAGACCCGAGAGAAAGAAAATGAGGAATCTTAAACACCGTGAAGGTGTCATCGAAAAACACTTAGAAAGTGTATGAAAAGCTAGCATGAAGTTAATGATATCCTCTAAGAATACCATAGTAGGTATGAGAATAATGGTGGTTTTGGCAATTGAATTATCCCTTAAATGCCAAATACAAGGCTGGATTTGTACAATCAAAATCTCAAAGATTTATATAATACAATTTGAAAATCCACTAAGGATTAATTATAAGTATTCAAACTCTAGTATAAGTTTGATACACTATCTTGAAGATATTGAATATTAATTTATTTACCCCCATTCCTCCGAAAGGATCTATTTCTCTGAAGGATAATATTTATTTGTTTTGCACAAACTAATTGGTGGTCATTATGCATGAAGCATATTGCTCCCATATAATTCATAGAAGAATTATGAGCCAACTTTTATTTACACACGTTTATGAAAAAGTATGGTTTGAATAATGAAGTTCAAAGTTTGGCTTTATGAGGGGGAGCATATTTTATTGAATCTGCCTTTAAGGTAAACCACTAGAATTACAAAGATCAAGTAGATCATATTTGCTAAAACACTGAAGTTTATGCATAGATTATGAAGATCAATATCTATTCATGAAGAATAGAATATCCTGAAGAATATATGACCAAGAAGGTTAAATGTTGTACTCTTTTTCCCTACGTGAGTTTTTACTTGAAGGTTTCTCACACAAGGTTTTTAATGAGACAACATGTGCAATACAATTAACGAATGCGATGTACTCTTTTCTCCAAGAACCGTTTTTCCCACCGGGTTTTTCGGATGGAGTTTTTGATGAGGCATATGCATATCGTGGTAATCGCCAGGGGAGTGTTGTAAAACACACGGACTCAGTACTAGAAGGAAAGGAGAAGGAGGAATCCTAATCCTAGTCCGTTTGTATGTGGGCTCTTACCGAAACTCTTAGCCCTTGGCGGGGACTATATATACGTGGGAGCTCTATGTTGTAATTACGTTTATTCGGATGAATAAAGAATAGTCTCCCCTATCTTGTGTCTACTTGTTCTACTTCTTTCATCTACTTGTGTGATCATGAGAGACGGAGAGGGGAAGGTCCTAACCACGACGACAGCGTTTCACAACAATATAAACAAATATATCAAACGACACCCCCTTAACAATTCTACGAGCTATGGTGAAGCCACATGTCACCGCATTCTCTTGGCTCCACGACACCGCTTCAAGTCACATACCTCATTCATTCGTTACGAGAGATTCACTTCAAGTCACGTAGTAGTAGTCACCAAAAACTAGTAGATGAAACAAACAGTCACATTATGTCCATTGGTCTCCCGTGTCTACTCTACTACCCAATCACGAGATGCAATCTACTACACCTATGTAGAGAACCCCCACTAGGGAGTTCTCTCGACATGCAAGCATGCCACCTCGCCACCCCACTAATACTATGACATTTCCGATTAGGCGGGGCCCCACTATTTGAACTAACTAAAAAATGTTATAACTCAAAAAAAAAACAAATTAAATTCCGATTACACAATTGAATTTCTTTTAATAAATCCTTTAAAACAAGATCTCATATGGATATATTTCGATAAAATTATAGATGGATCCCACTCATAGTAGTTGGTTATCCTTAGTCTTTAAATGGTCGCCCATCATATGTATGCTATGTGCCTGTGATGTGCTACTAGCCTTACACATACTTTCTTTTAGCTTCTTTCTTTGCTTTTATGAATCTAATTGGTTTGCAGGACTACACAGATTCATTTGTTACAACTGAAAATTAAGTTCTCTCAAAAACAAATACCAGTCAGAATTTCCTGTCATGTGACATACATTGGTATATTTACACCGTGTTGTTCTATATGATTCTTACTTTTCTCTTACATACCCGTAGCAACGCTGGGGAATCTACCTAGTTCCTATTAAAAACAAAACCCACTAAGATATTTCTCTCAACATATAAGCTATCCACCTAGGCAATGCACTATCATAAACAATTAATATTCACTTAGTTATTTCTCTCAACTTGCAAGCTATCCACTTATACAATACACTATCACATAATTAATATTCACTAAGCAAAGCCTCACTAACATGCAAATACAAGTTGTCCAACTAAACAATGCACTATATAATATCATGTTTAAGCGTACATATACGTTTCCTAATTCTTAGTGATTCACATCCTAACTCATTATATTCCTTTCTCATACCCGTGGTAACACGCGGGAATCCTCCTAATTATAATAGATACTAGTTAAGGCCTACGCGTTGCTATGAGATAATTAAATTTTATATAAAACCACAAGAATCGCATGATAACATAATAATACTATGAAATCAAACAATGATATTAAAGTGACACTTAATCCAAACAAGTAAGTTTTGTGAAAGTAACACCGTCATGGATATCATGGTGTCGCAGCTCATAAATCTATTATATCGACTTTTTCGTAATTCTCTTAAGAAAATGTTTTATGTCGGTGGGAAAATATCTTCGTATCCATTTATTTCGTGTGCCAATAAATCCACGAATAAGTTCTCGACGCATCTTCATCCCATCCTCAGTATACGCATCTTTAATCTTTAAAAATAAATGTGTATAAAAATAAAACAAAAAAAAAATTTCCTTTCCCTCTCTTTACAAAAAAATGTGACTACTAAATCAAAATCAATCCTTAAATTTGTTCTATAGAATAAAATAACCAAGCCTAAATTAGTATAATTAGTTTGCTTATTTAGTCAAACCCATCTTATGTTTTTTTTTTTTTTTTTGTATTTGTACATGAATAAACTTAAATTTTGCTGTGCATATATAAATATACATAGCTTTATACATAAATAATATTTATGTGTATATAAAAAAAAAGAAACAAAGAACCATATTTCCTTCCTCTCTCCGGGTCCGCTCCTTTCCCAGCCCCACCCTCGCTCATGTTTTTCCCATAATTTCTCTCCTTGTTCTCCCCTACCACTACTACCTCTTCTTCCACCTTGTCTCAAGCGCGTCGCCCGGCGTCAACGGTGAGTTGCCCGGAGGCCCGAAGGTCGAAGGTTGCTTCGCCCGCTCTGATTCGTGCGCGCCCGTTGCCGCGGGGGGGGGCATGCGATGGATGACGCACACGGCGCCCGGCATCGACGGTGAGCAGCCTGCGCACCTATCCAAGCGTCTCAGCCATCTCGCGGCGTCGTAGCTCGGCCCTCCGCGCCTCCAACCCTCCGCCGACACGGCCTCGGGTGTATGCAGCCTCAGCACGTCGGTGGCGTTCAGTTATAAAGAATTTAGGTTTTAAACTTTAAATACAAAGAACAAGTACATCATTCTTAGTGACCTATGACGGAGTACACCGCTTAAGAAATGCATTAAGCAATCCCGGGAGCAAATCTTTTCTATTTTCTTATCTACAAAGTGTGTAATTGAACCATAAGCCACCAGATCAACTTCTTAAAAAACGTATTCTTGTATAGGTGATCTAGCTAATCTCTGCCCTAGAGATGAACAGCGGCGACCGGCAAGCCAAGCATAGCAGATTGCACTACCCAAATGGCGGTGATCGCGTCACAACAATTAACCAAACGGCAAGAGACAGAGCACGTACCCGGCGACGTTGGTACGAGCACCATTGATCTCAGGATGACGGCGGATCCACGGATCGGTGGCGTGGAGGTGAGGACAGCAGAGCAGATCGACGGCGCGGCGTAGCAAGTGGACGGCTCGGTGTACGTTGAACAAAGTCGTGGACGATGGAACGGCGCGGCGTCGCACGGGGGCAGCTTCCCGTCGCGGCGTAGCAGTACGTGGAGGAGGACGGCGGAATGGCATTCCACGACGACGACCACACGGCGGACGCGGCGTGTAGCACTACATGGAGGAGGACGGCGGAACGCTGCGATCGCGCTGGAGAAGAGGAGATTGAGGTTGCCAGGTGTCGTTCTTATACCTGGTGTCGCAAAAGGAAGGTGTCATGCAAAACGAAGGTTTCCTATTTTGTCGAGCCGGTCGCACGGATAAAATATGGAAATTAATTTGACTGATGGAAGTAGTGCATGCGGATCTTTATGTTTTCCTATATCATTCTGGAAACAGAGCGAGCAGTGCATGCGGATCTTTATGTTTACCTATAGGCATGACAGCAACTTCATAATTCTTTAATATATTGGCCATTCTAATGTATCAGATCACCATGCAAAAGAAAGAAGGGCTTTCCGCAAAGTCTCATCATGCATCGTGAAAAAAACGTTTCTGGTCACTGGATGATTAGTATACATAAATTAAGGAGAATTAATTAGGAAGAAAAATCAGAACTCGCTGAATGATTAATTATATAAACATGAATCCACGGTGAGCACCCATAGTCCCCACCCAATTTTGTTTCATGCATTATCTGTGGCCGCACTCTCCTCCAAATTTCTCTAGCTCCGCCACTGCATGAGAATGCTTCTCAGAGGCAACAATCTGAAACACAACATGCCGTAGAGGCTCTCCTTCTCATCCTTGTCCCCCCTGTGTCGTTCCCATTGTCGATTGTTTGAACCTCCACGTACCCCGTCTTCTCCTCCCGAAGTTTCTGCTCTGCAAGATTCACAAAAGAAGAGAGTCCGGTGGCGGCATGCATCCCACGTTCTGAATATATCTTGGTTATGATCTCCTTGACCTGACGATTGAAATCTTTGTCATCCTTCCACTGATACTTAGCGCATGCCGAGCACAAGGATATCAGAGCTTCCCGCCGTTCCCATCCCTCATGTTGCTCACAGTTTTGCTGTTCATGAGAAGTGGCTGCGTTCTCCTGGACATCACCACCTTGTGAAAGTGAAACAAGACCTTTCTCTAAGTCAATGCTGGGTGCCGAAGAAACCTGGATGTTGCTTTCATCTCTTATGGACCCAGAAACAGGAAGTATTTCTTCGAGCACCTGCAGCGCATCGATCAATCAATATATATGGAAAATCTTTTCTACTCCCTAGGAGTAGTTACTCCCATGTGTATATCTCTAGATTTAAAGCGTATATGACCGAACGAAATGCATGTGAATATGACCGAACGAAATGCATGTGGATGAAGTATATGATCATATTAGACCATCTCGGGTGGTATGTATGTTAAGTATGCATGCATACTTTAAGTATGTGGATATACTTTTTTGAATGAAAAGGGTATAAATGTATAATAATACAAGAAGACGGGTACATTGACTCTTATGGTATATATTTTGTTGACACAAAAAAAAAAAGCTAGATTACCTTTGGCATCAGATCCAACATGGCTTTCTTTAGTTCCTTCTGGTATTCATCAACCTTCATGTAATGGCGACACAGATGCTCCAGGATGCGTGCTGCATGTAGTCCCTGTGTATTGTTTTTGGCATCTAATATTGCTCTACTGAGCTCACCAAGAGTAAGGCCAACTGTTTGTAACATAGAACTCGTGGCCCCTGTCTGGGTTTTTTAAAGATGGCATCATGGCCGCCTTCAGCTCCTGAGCCACCAAACTCCTGATGCCACTGCGCTTCTTTGCCCAGTGAATAACAATACGCCCAGCAGGAATCATGTCAGCAACAGCAGGAATCTTGTCAGCAAAATGAACATCTCGCAGAAGGAAAATATCCAGCAGTACCGATATGAGCACTATTCTGGTGCTGCTTGCAGTGGCCATCATGTAGGACATATCCACAGACAAGTATAGAAGCATCTCTACGGCTTGTCTTTTGAGCAACACCTCACATTGGAGGCACCCTTGAATACTCTTGAGGGTGCTGACTAATGCTTCCATGTTGGTTGAGATCTCATGCCGCAGCTTCCTCCCTTCTGGAGTAGTAGCCATGATGAGCCGGCTCAAGAGCTCCAGCACCTCACGCGCCATTCTGCTCCATTCACCATGGCTGTCCCTGTGGAGTTGTTCCGAGAGAATTTTCCTAGATTGCAGTCCTGAGAATATTAGAGGCGCCATGGCGCTGGATACAAGGCCTTGAGTGCTGCAGATGACTCTGCAGTTTCCCTCGTCCTTGGCGAGCCTCCGAAGGATACCTAGGCCTCGCAACATCAGCCTGTTGTAGTCGCTGTCACTAATGTCGCGGCCAGGACCACCTAATGGTAGGTTTACACGATCATATTTGTCTAACAGGCAGTCTTCATCATATGCGTTTGGCTTCCATTTGCCGGGTGGGCCAACATAATAAAACCTAGGCGGCTCGAGCAGGGCAGCTATGTACAGGATGCCTCCCGGTAACTGCTCCAGCCGGATGGTGCCAGCGAGAAGGGCCACTATCCTGGCCGCATGTTCCCCAAGCTCTTTGCTACCTAGTAAATGCAGCAGTCTCATTATCACCCGGTTAAAGGATGCCGGTCTACTACTGAGCAGGTACTCTATTACGTACGCTTGATCCCTATTATCGCTCATCATGGAAACAATCCTCACCCCTGAAAAAAATGGACCTCCAAATTCCTTCAGCAAGCCCACGCCATAGGTGGCCAGGTTCCGTCCCTTGGCGAAGGATGGGTCTTTCCTACACCCCGTCACCGTCTCATCCAGGTATTCTGAAACCACGTCAACAGTAGCATTGTCTAGTGGTTTTTGGTAATTGCCGACAAGTTCTTGGTAATCGCGGACAACTTCTGCCGCTAGGCTAGTTCTCACCGCCCACTCATAAATGGCCTTGTAAGTGAAGACCAAGCCTTGCGCCACAGCTAAGGCATACAGGACGTTGAGTGCCGGCTCTAGGTTGGCACCTCCGTCGCCATAGTCATGCCGTATGAGACGGCACAAGGAAATCACCGCAGAGACGTAAAGCCCAAGCAGATAGAGAACCACCAACGGGCACAATACAATCGCAAACACCAGATGTTGAACCACCAGTAGACCAAATGTTACCATGATTCTTGCAGCCGATGGATCTTCTTCTGACGTGCGTTTGTCTTTTCTGAATGGTCTGAACATGGTGGCAAACATACCAGCCAGCAAACCCCGCCACGAATTCACCACGTCACTTGACTTTTCCTTCAACAGGAAATCGAAGACCCTGCAGTTAATAAATAAGATGCAATTAGCAAATATGCATGATTGATTTATACGTAAACGGTAAGGAGACTAACCCTGCAGTTTGGACTAGGGTGATGACCGTGAGAGACCAAAAGTCCTTCTTCCCCAACACCGAGACGAACCCGCCAAGGAGGACGGCTGTGATCCAAGTAACCACCAGCAAACCAAGCCCCTCACACCCATCACCAGGTACCCTATGAACACAGCGTAGCCATTGATCTTCTCCACTTCAGGCCAGGTGGAATCGTCAATATAATCATGATCAAGCATACTCGATCTGCCTCAAGAGTCGTGGTCGGTCTGCAGCAGCAGCAACATATGGACCAAATTATATTTCTATCAGTTTCTTATAGGTATCTTTGATTCTTATTACGTCAAACCAATGGACGTAATGATGAACGCATAATAATTTCTCCATCATGTACTGGACCTAGGTATAATTTATCATTCCGAGAGAGAAGAAAAACCGAGAAACAGAGCAGATTATATATTTCTAAATAAAAAAAACTTCAACCATTATTACATTCAAATAAGGAGATGGAAGGAAAAAAAGACAAGGCGTTCCTATTAAACATTTGTTACAACGGCTCTATGCAAACATCCTGCCCGTAATTAAGCTAAAAAAAAAATAAGCGTAACAGATGCGCACCATTACTTTGTACCCTTTTTCGTTGGAGCAACTAACCTTCAAGTCCCTACAGAGCTGCGTGCGTGCACGGGAGAATGAAGTGGAGGCCCTAGCTTGCATTCTTCTTTTCTCAAACAGTATAGGGTCTCGACAACACAAATAATACACAGGAAATTGCCGCAGCAAGGTGACACTGGTGGGGAGCCTCAAATAAGGACGCGACGCATATGGAATAAAGATGACCCAGGCGGGGCAGAAAGGAACTATAATACGTAAAAGACCAAAAGCAAGCTCAGCCAGCGTCACCAACTTTGGCAGCTGCCTTCATTAATTTAGTTTACGCCGTGAAGAGGGAAGGAATAATTTAAAGAGAAAAGCAAGGTACGAACTAGGAGACAGCAAGCAAGGTGATGGATCTCACCGATGGAAAACAGCCTGCTCAAGCAAACAAAGGGCCACGGATAAGGTATGTGTACCGAGCTACAAATTAAGTAGCGAAGCGTGGATGCATGCCTCGAGGGAGAGAGCTGAGTGGATTTCGTGCGGAGCGAGTGTAATTAAAAGCAACAAGTCAGGAGCTCGTGGGTGCATGTGTTGGTATGTGTGTTCATGTAACCGGGCGCCTTGATTTATAGCAGTTGTTGAGGGCAGGTACATCACTGCCGGGTATTACGATACCCGGCACAGAATACAATATCACTACCGGTTATTCGTTATATATCCGGCAGTGAATTCACAGTCTCGTCACTTCACTCATTTTTGCATGCATGCATTGTGGCAGTGCTGCCATGCATACAGAACTTTTGCATACGGAGTAGATGCTTCTCGCAAATGCCCCTAAGTTGGATTCCATATCAATTTCTATGCAGCATATTGTTATCAATTGTTTATATAACTTTCTTCATTCACATAGGGGTTCTTGTTGTGTTTCGTCTTTTATTATGTTCAATGTATGGGAAAAAAATTGGAACTCGGAGATATCGAGACTCAAACAACAGCCTTATAGCAGATAATAAATTTGATTACATATTTCGATAACAAAGACCTTACATAAAACAATTGGGAACTCAGAGACATCCATATAGCAGATAATAAATTTGATTACATATTTCGATAACAAAGACCTTACATAAAACTACATATACAATAGCAAAGACCTATTCACGATAGGTCAATTCTTCAATCAAAGTGTACAAACACATTAAAAACCTAACCGTCTCAAGAAGTCTCTTCTAGCATCTCTCTCATCGAAGATGCGGCAAGTTGCATCGAAGAACTCCTGAGGAGAGGTTAGGGATGAGATTCATCCGAGCTTTGTCCTCAGCCCAAACTTTACCATTGGACGAAGGATGAACTCAGAGAACTTGGTCCAATGGTCATTGTTTTTCCGTGGATCCATATGATTCATATATATGCCCTTATGTATGGGATTTTGCATCGACATTTACACCCCAAAACACAAAGACTCTGGACTCTTAATATGAGTCCAGAGTAGGATCTTAACGGATCCTAGCACTGTGAATCATCGAACCCACAGAAACTGCAAGCTCTGGTGTCTCTCTATCTTCAGTAAGACTCTTCTAGCACCTTTTCTATAAATCATTTTCTTGGACTAGGAATATTTGTATGTGGAGGGCATTCTCCCAAAGAAAGGTCATATGTATGTGGAACTAGAAAGTACTGCTAGCAAAGAAGATCGAGGACAAAGAACAAGAAAAATAAGCAGAAAAAGATTTCCTAGATCCAAAACTCATGACACTAAAATTCAAAACTAAGCCCTCTGTATTATGAGGAGAGAGTAGGAACTACAGGACGAATCAAGAATGCAAGAACACAGAGGAGAAACTGGGTGCAAAACACTGCGTCCCTCTTGCCGTTTAAATAGGCGAGATGTTGTGGTTGAGGCGACTGCCATTGTACGGAGGACGTGGCAGCAGTGGTCAGCCAGTCAGACGGGAGAACTGTGCGGTAGTTGACTAAAGTAAAATCACTGTCGGGTCTCAGTTTTCACCCGGCAATGATATCGAATACCACTACCAGAAAGCTTGCACCGGCAGTGATCGATCACTGTCGGTTGTAAAACTACACCCGACAGTGTTTTTACTGACATTGATTTAACTTGTCGACGCAGCAGCCGGTGCCACAGGCTTTTCTCATTCGTTCCGGAGACACTATCGGTTTCCTAACATGTAGTGAATACTACTGGCAATGCGGTTCTCCATGCGAGCGCCATGACTGCTCTCACATGCCTCTGTGAACACACGACGTGAACGTGACAACTATAGTATTATACGTACTCCTACTACTCCCATGGTCAAAAAAAAAAAAAAACATGATAGCTATCCATTGGGCGGTACAAGTTTGATTCTTTAAATAGCCCGGCAGTGTTGTGGACGTGCTACAATGAAGTTGAGTGTCATTTGTTCGTGCTCCACCCACGGTAGCGTAAGTTTCGTCCTCCAGTCTCTCGTCTCCCTCCCTCCCTCCCCGTCGGCATCATCTTCTAAAGGTACGTGTGGTTCTTGTTGAAATGGTAAATAATGTAAAGCATTCCTTGTTTTAAAATAACAATGTTGTATTTAGATAAGTATCTATCTATGCTATCAAATAAATATCATTAGATTTTGTGAGCAACATTTATAGCAATGGTAATCCTAATTAAACTTGAGCACCATTCTTGAAAAAATGGTCAAAAAGCGGCTCGGTGGGGATCGAACTCGGGGCTCGGGATTGGGTGCCTTGGGAAACGCAGCGGTGGCAAATGAGGAAGCGGCCATTGGAAATGCGTGCAAACGCATAGCCGGTCGCCCTTGGTTGTCGTGAGGATTGAGATCAAAACGCGTGCAAAGTGCAACCGCCAGTCGGCCTTTGAGTGCCGGAGACGGGCCGACGGCCAATGGATCGACCGATCATTGTTTGACTGTTTTCATGGCGCCATCTTGGGAAATGACAATCGACCGAATGCATTCCGGGGCTTGTTACTATATAATTGTACACCGACACCCTCAGATTTGGTACGATCTCCATTGCTAATTAACCTCTCTCTCTTTCCATAACCTCGATCACCAGACAGCTTCATCGATGTACGTACAATGGCCGGCAACTACACCATGGCAGAGCTTCAGTTCAAGCGCCTCCATGACGCCCTCCGCAAGCTCAATGACCTGGTCGAAGCGCCGGCCTGCCAACGGTGGCTGGGCCATTGGTGGAGAAGGGCAACTTCTACGCCTTCAAGGTCGAAGGCATTGCCGATATCCTCGCTACGGGGATACCGGAGAGGCCGGAGGCACTGAGGGCGGCACTCGAGGCGGCCGGCGGCGGGAACGCTGACCTAGGCGGCGGCGATCGCTGCTTTCTTTTTTTATTTTATCAGTTTGTAAATATAATATCTTGTAATATATATTGAACCAGTCATTTTTAATTTGTCTGCGTGTGCAATCTTCTTTTTCTATCGTTTGTTTTGTCTGTTCTTTGGTCTTCAAATCGCTATCGGTTCTTATTTCAAACCCGCGAGTGATCTGTGTCAATCAAGAGCACTACCCGGGAACGATTCAACCCAGTGGTGATCTAAATCTTCACTGCCGGTATTGGTCGAGTCCGTGAATTTTTTTATTTTCCCACGCCTGAACGGTTCATCACTGCCGGGCGAGGTTCAACACTGCCGGTGAACTAAATTCCGGCAGTGATGCCGGCGGTAGTGATGAACGAAACTGTAGTAGTGAAGGTACATTGTGAGAGAAGGTATTTGCAGCATCTAACAAGTTCATTGTTCTTCGTAACTTTAGCATGAAAAAAGTAAAAAGTACTAGCTATAGCCCTAGAGCATAGTATGGTAAATGTTATCACACATAGCACTATATGGCAACCATACTTGTGAGAATAAAGGGGAAAAAGAAACACCGAAATATGGAGCAATTCCAAAAATCAAGATCTAAACCTGAGGTCAACATAATAAAGAAAATTAGTGAGGAGGGACTATAGGATAAAAGGATGAACCTACAAGAGTAGGATATGAACTAGAAGGTAGACAATGAACATAAATAAATCTATTCTAAGATTTTGTGCATGGCCCAAAATTAATATTCCCCACTGATTGTGCACATTAGTATTTGTTCCAAAAATCAAGATCTAAACCTGAGGTCTACATAACAATGGACCTTAACATAATTCAATGTGGCTCACCTAGAAAATATTAGGCCAGCTGAATTAAGCTTAAACATAATTCACGCTACCAGTTCATTGCAGTCTCATATATTGCCATTTGAAGCTTTGCATCTCTATTATTTAAAAGTTTCGGATCGCAGCTCTATTATTCATAGGTACCAAGAGATTGACAGTCATAGGTAACTACCAAAGATGGAATGTTGCAATCCAACCAAACAAATACAAAAACCATATGCATTCTTGATGTACAAAGGTCCTTACATTTACTAGAATCTAATTTAAAAGTTTGGTCATAATCAACTATATATACAGGCAATGGAATCGGAACTGTATGACTAAATAATTAAGTTTAGATGGCAGTGTCAAATTTATAGGATTGCCTACTAGATTTTTTTAAAAAAATACAACTGGCATGCTAAAAGTTGCAAGCATGGTGCTTAAACAATTTGCCAGGTGTGATGCAAGTCATATCCAAACCATATGACACCATTTAGAAATTAAATATAATTCCAGCAAAAACAAATTAGATAAATACAGGTGTACCTAGGACCTCCTGCAAGGAATAATTTTAAAGTAATATGTTGATAAAAGGGTCATTGAACTCAGAAAGGTTTATGAAAGTTATATAAATTAATTTTTGTTCTCATCTACGGAAGTGATATTAAAGGAGAAGTACCAACAACAACACAAATGAAATAATAAAGTATAGATCATAACTTGCATCTAGAAAAGCCAAATTCGAAACAACAATTAAGGTTTACAAAATAATTTAATTGAACCCCAACTTGGTTTTAAAAGCATGACATAAAAGCAGCGTGGTTGTAAACAGTTAAGAATGACTACAATGTGCTTCATATCACGACGCTAAAAGAAGGATGTACAAGCATAAAAGAAATAACTAATCATCATGTACATTTCGAAATGTCATAATAACTACTATTACATTAGTAAAAAAGGAACAATTAGAAGTGTACCTGATAAATGCTAACTTTGAATTGGAATACTACTATATAACCAAAAGAAATTATAGTTTTAGGTTGATGCCCCCTGTTTTAGCATTATGCACTTTGCAACATAACCATCACAAACAATAGAAACAACAGACAATCTACTCTCAAAAGCAAAACAAAACACCAAGAGCAGAGAAAACCCATCCGCTTTATAATAAAATAAAAACATCCATTAACACATTACTAAGTTTATTTGGAATAAATAACTACTATAGGCACACTGTAGCTCACCTTGTTTTGCGATTAAATGTATCAACAATAGATCTGAGGGCAATGAAAATAAATAAAAGTGGATAGCCTAAGCACATTGGGAGATCTGTAAAAATAAAATATATGTACGTATAAATATATCAGAATCAGAAAGATAAAAAGGACAGAAAAAACCAGATCTAAAAACACAAAGGAAAGGAAAAAAAAAAAATAAAGGGTAGGGGGATCGGCTACCGCATAACGATGCTAAATAGAGAGATAGGAGGAGATAGGACACTCGTTGCAGTCGCCGGCGAAACAGGAGGAATATGGGGGAGGAGGAAGAAGATGGCAGTGGCGCCGACGACAAGTAATCTTAGGAAGCTCAGACTGAAGGAGTAACGAAGAGAGAGGGAGGGATTCAGATCTGAGGGAGAGAGAAAGCAGGAGAGAGGGAGGGAGAAGTTGGGGAGAGAGAGGGGTGAAGGTAGAGAGAGAGGGGGGAGAAGTCGGAGGTGGAAGATGAGCCGGAGACGAGAGAGGGGTGAAGGTAGAGAGAGGGGGAGGGAGAAGTCGGAGGTGGAAGATGAGCCGGAGACGAGAGAGGGAGGGAGAGGTGGAAAGAAGGACGCATGCCTGGAAACCTGCCTCGATGCCTGGGAATCTGCCTCAGCTGGTGGACCACATTCTGCACACATCTTAAAGTAGAACATGATCCGACGGTGCAGAAACTATCTTCCCGGAAAGTTACCTACGGAAAAACCGGACTCATCTGCGTGGCCCATCCCCTACTACCACCGGCGGAGCTACGTTGGGGCGAGCTGGGGCAGGGTGGGATGCCGCTCGTGTGCCACATCTACTTGGCCTCCAAGCAGATCAGCGCCGCAATATCTCTAGATTAGGTACCCAAATCATGGCATAATGCACGCTGACACGCCAAGTTCAACATTTGTGTTGTTTCCTTCTTCGTAAATGACTAAACGAGTTAATTAAACGTGCGGCGGCGGTGGCTCCGGGGCTCCGGGCAGTGCGCAGCGGCGGCAGCTGAAGTTCGCCCCAGCTGGTTTTTGTCCTAGCTACGCCACTGCCTACTAAGTCATCGAAACCACCCAAAGTGCAAAACCATACGTGCGGTTTTAAAAGTTGAGGGAGGATGTTAAAAAATGGTTTGTAGTTTAAGGAGAAAAATCGTACGACCATGATAGTTGAGGGAGGTAAATTGATTTTTTTTTTCCCTTTGGAATAATTGGAAAACCACGTTTGGGCCAAGCCCATTTATATTTAAGGTTTGATATGTTAGGCCATCGATTCAGAATGATCGCATGAAATGGAATGAATGTCCCTGAAACAATGATCAGATGGCAATCATTCATGCACCGCGTGCCTTTGATGTGGGACGAATGGAACATAGAACACGAGCACACGGCTTCTTGATTTAATTCGTGAACGCGACCTGATGACATGGCATTTGTGGCGGCAAGCTTCTGCTAACCATGCGCGCCACGTATCTACCAGCGAGCAGTGTGTGGTGCATTTGTGTTGTCTTCCTCGCTAAGGCGTAACCCCCTATCAACCAGAGATTATTGGGGGCAGAAAGAACACAGTTGTCTAGAAAGCACATAAACAATCTGAATGGGTTTGGGATCAGAAACGACAGGGAAAAAGTTGCGCGGATCAGAAACCCCCTGGCAGAAGCGAACAAGGCCTAAGGTTTATGCTCTGTACTCGAAATGACCTCCAAATCGCTGATGAATGCATATGTAGGCATGCATGTAGTATGTCTAAGCGTATGCCATAAAAAGAAGATACATAGCGACAAAAAAAGGCAGAGAAAATCAGCAAATCTAACATTTAGGAGGAAGTTGAATCAGCCAGTCAAATTTTACCTTGATTACCGACGTATAGATCGTATTACGCTGATGCTGATGAGCTTCGCCATCATCCATTACCCACACATATGCATATATATATATATATATATATATATATATAGTAGCGGTACATGAGATGCACATCCATGTACACATGCTGATGAATCACTGATAGATTCCACGACGATGCTTGCACGCGAGATGAAGGAAGAATCACCGGTAGTACACAGTAGTTTCACACGGAACGATCGAGAACGAACTCATGCGTATAGCGTACCCACACTCATCGATCGGATGCATGTCTAGGATTGAATGTGAATCGATCTGGCGGCGAAGCATTTGCATATGAATGCATATCTATATGCTGCTTCAATCTACTGGGACTCCAACAAACGTACGTGCAGACGTGCAGTAGTTGATCAGTACTGATCGGGCCAGAGGAAGGCGCCCATGGCGAACTCCCTCTTTCTCGCGGAGGTCGCCGGCGACGGGGAGGCCGTACTCGCGGAGGAGGCGAGTCGACGCGCCACTCCGGCATCGCCTCGTAGTCCGCCTTCTTGTACCGCGGGTAGTGCAGCGGCATCCGGAACGACGACGACCCGCCGCGTCGCTCTGCCGCTCGTGGTGGCCGCCACCCGCGCGCCGCCGCCGGCTTGCCGGCCGTTGTGACTGCTGCTGCAGGGGTCACCACACTAGGACCCAGGGAGCCCATGGTTTGCACCAGCTGGCCTGCACGGTTGGTTGGTTGGCTTGGCTGCAACGATTCCTGCGGCTTCTCCCCGAATTGGCCGCTGGTTTGTTGCAATGCAATGCAATACAGGTTCGTTCGTCTGTGCTGGGGGTATTTATAGAGCTAGTAGTTGCGTTGCGTTCAGGAGGTGATGGGTCTGGTAGGATTTCCCCTTTAATTTGCCGTCGAAATTATATAATCTGCGCGCCCATCTTTAATGATGTGTTCACAATAATAATTTTTGTGATCTGGCATTCCGGCAGATTTGATACTAAAAAAATCATAATAATAAGGTAAATAAGTATCAAGCCCTTTCAAATTTACACATAAATAGTTTTTTGCAAATAAAAAACACTTCCTCGATCAATTTCAAGTTTTTGGGCTGTTTTGACTTTTTAAAAATAAAATAAATTTTTATTATACATAGTACTCCCTCCTTTCTGAAAAAGAGTGCAATACAATAGTGTCATGTTTTTATTATATCAAGTTTGACTGTAGATAAAAATATATAGATATTTGTAATATCAAATAAATACCATTAGATTAGCTGCAAAATATATTTTTCATAATAAATTGATTTGGTTATTCGTGAGGGCGTTATACTATGCAATTCTAAAAATAAACTATTTACTATTAATTTGCTCAAAGCGTGAAACACTTTTAAAGTGACACGTAACCCATAGTTACATCTTGTTAGGATAGAGGTAGTAAAACATGCATTATCTAAAAACAAAATGACTTCCAATTTGAAATGGTGGAGTAGTAAACAAAGTTACTCTCCCTAGACAATTTTAATATTATCACCATCTATATTATTGAACTTTAATAACTAATATGGTATCTAAAAAAATGAGTTATTATTTGAAAGTAAATAGCTATACCTTTGTTATAGGAAAGTATATATACTGCTCCATGATGAAATTTAATAGAAAATTCTATACAGAAAATAAATAAGCTATTGAATATAGACGACAAGTAAATAGGCCCGACGATAACAATGAACTCCAATAATAGACCTATTGCTGTTTCAGACATGAATGATTTGTGTTAATAATTAATGCGGCATCATGTTGCTGGGGACACGTGCAGCCTCTGATGAACATACATGTACAATGGGTGAAGGCGCTGGCTAGCTGCATGATTGCTGGAGATCATATCATAGGAGTTTTGCTTGTGGTGTAGCATTCAGTAGTATGCTTGTGGTTGTAGGTTTCGTGAGAGGGAAATCAGGCGTGTGATCCATCGCAAAGGCCTGCTCTCCCGATTCAACCTGACGCTTGGACGCCTTCCGTTATTCCTGGCAGACACGATCGAAAAATGCCATGCCATGCAATCAGCGGCGCCAAGACATTCAACGAGAGGCGTGTTCTCCGCCCCAAGCTGCGCTAGCATGCGCACGACACACATACATAGACACTATATATATAGTTTGTGTGTGGTCGTCGCTGCTGATCATTGGACACATTGCGGTGACTATACGGTTCCTATTTCCTAAAGTTGAGCCTTTGAGGGTTTAAATTACAGTTCGATCGATTGCCGTAACTGACGTGAAAGCCAGAAATGCGTAGCCAGTCACTGGCGTTGCTTCCACGAACAAGGAATGCAGGAAATATTTCCTATGCTCTACTACTGTTGCAAAGAATTCTTCCAATTCTTGTTGTAATTCACAGGCCCTCGTTGGAGCAACCAGACATAAAGTTGGCCATTTGGCGACGGGCATGATGGGGCCCGATATTTTTCAGAGCGTTGGATGGTCTAAGTTGGATCATAGTCGCTGGATGCTCTCATCCTCATATAAAATAAAACCTCAAATCCTCTCTAAGTCCTAGGCATGGCAGCCGGTGGTGGCGCCACATCCCCGCCTCCCGCGACGGTGGCGACGACGTCGTGAGCACGTGTGGCACGGTGGTCGGCGTGCCCATCGGCACGGGCACGACTATCGCGCCGAGTCCCCATAGAGTCGCCGATGGCTGAGGGTTGGGCGCGGTGGCACTATCAGGACGCGACGCGTTAGTGCCGCTGTGACCTGCGTAGGGCCGACCGGGCAGCCCGCGTTTGGCCATCTATAAACCAGCATGTGAGAACAATGAAATGGTTAAGGTTCATCGCTTTATTAAATTGCTGGACTCACACTTGCATAACCCAAAAACTTAGTACGGAATCAAGGGATGGTATATTCTGATGCATCCAGTGAATGATAGCAAAGACAAATCCATTACGCAACTGCTGACATTCTCTTTTTGATGATCTCACGGCGGCTAAGGGATGCAAACTAAAAATGTAGATAAAAAACTATTGGAGCATGATATGATGGCATGGGAAAAGAGGACACTGCAGCATAGCAGCTCGAATATGTTACGTCAATTGCAGCTGGAAGTACAAACAGTTAACTTCCACAAACAAGGAATGGACTATTTACTATGCTCAACCAGACGGTCCAGACGTCAGTCTACCCTCAATTCCAGTAAATGTCTTGTTCATGGCTTCATCGTCTCTCTTTGCTTTTGCTTCCTATTGGCATTTTGACTAATGTACCTGATACCGAGTCTTTCAAGATGCTGCTACTACTGATGTCCGCAGCAAAGAATTATATGTTGTTGCACAGGCGGCTATTTGTTTCTGTTTCAAGATGACTCTGTGGTTGAGACCTACGGCGTTTTAAACCAAATCCTTGGGACAGGGTCCAAGGTTTTTCTTTTGACAAAGAAGGTGGCAGCACACACGCTAGCTAGACACATGGGAGATCTGAGTGTTGAACACTTTTTCTTTCCAGATTTTGAGAGAAAGATCTATTCTAAGGCCCAAGGGTGAATGGAATCGTTATATTAGGATGATATGCAGAGTCACACTCATAAAACACACAAATACATAAATGTCTAAGTTTCAAAATGAGAAAGCATTAGAGAGCGGGTCCTTGAGAGAACGTTATCCATGGTCTGAGGAGAAATTGGTCCTGGTCCATAAAACGAAAGGATAGATAAATGTTTTTCTAAGTTTTCAAAAATACGATTTGTCCATCAGCTTGTTTGTCCACGATTGCTCGACTAGGTTCACCAACTTTGAATTTCCATTTCTATATCCAAAACCTTTTTAAGTTGTCCAATGCATGTAAATACTGCTTTGTTGTGAGCTGCGACTGAGTCTGAGGCTTGAGGAGCACTATCGTGTGGGTATAACGAACCAGGTTAAATCCATTGCAGTATATATATCAGCACTCATGGACGGTCAAACCTAGAACGTTACGGGTCACATGGTGACATGAGAGCCCAAAACTTCTCTAGAGGACAAAACGTGAATTGTGTGTGACATGGAGAGTAAGGCACCCAATGTGTGACAAAAAGATTGTTATATTGATGGTGGAATATATTACCAACCAATGTTCCAAATTGTAAGACCTTTTGGCTATCTTGGATGTATACTTTGCACCTAGACATATTGTGTATTTGTGAAAAATACAGAATGGACCTGCCTTGGTGCTGGCGCTAGCTCGTGAGTATAGACTGTAGAGAACCAGATCAAAAGATCCACCCTACACTTAACAATTATACCATAGAACTAGGCTATGTTGTGTGTGCACCTGATCCGTTGCCATACAAGACATTCATGCAAAGCGTGATTAGTCCCATTTTCTTGATTAAACCATTAAGGCGATGTGTACATCCAGATGGTTCTAAAACATCTTACTCTTCCAAGACCGAATCCTCGAAAACCGCTGAAAATGCAATGCCAACATTTTTGCACACCACCTCTTGTTGAAAAACGTGACGGCCCTGCCAATTGTCAAGGACTGCTGGTACGATATCTACATTCACGCCTTCTTTTGCTATGGTCTGTCCATTTCCCTTTGTTAGTTTAAAACTAACTTTCAACTTAAAATATTTTTGGCTTCTCAAAATGCAATCAGAAAACATCAGATGCATATTTGTCAAATACCAGTTAAGTGGTGAAAAAACATACGCCTTGTTGGTAACCCATAACCTGACGTTTTTCTTGCTCCTACTCATTCCATAATACAAACCCAAAACTATAGGGTACCTCATCCAGCTTCAGTGAAAGGGGCATTGGGCATATGGAAAATGCTTCACAATCACGAAATGGTCCAACAAGATCCTACTGATACAGTACTCTACAAGTCACAAACTAATGAAATTATCTGAACCATATTGGTACAAGGTTTAAGTACGTCCTACAAAATGAGCAGAAGTTCAGTCGGGAGGCGACTTCAAGTAAGGCAACTGGTCTCACCCAGTTGAGAGTATCTTCGAAACTCACTAGCATACCTCTGTAACCAAAACATATTTCAAATCCAAATGAATAACAGGTCCACATGATCTGCAGACTGTAGACAAAATCTCAATAGCTACATGCAAAACTATTTACCTTAACAAAACAGAGGGGACAAAATGAATCACAGTTCATCATAAATGGCAGCAGGAACATTTGCTAGGGGCAGGTCCATGTTGGGCTTTCGCTACAATGTCCTCAGCTGATAATGAACCAGATCTGATGGCATCAGCCAGTTTTTCCCTTTGCAGCGTCAATAGACCAATACGTCTTGAGACAACATACAAGAACGCCAAGGAGAAAATGATAAAGCCGATGGTCAGGATGATCCTGGGAAACAGATCTGATTAGCAATTGGCCACAACATCCAGAAACTCAGATTTGGTTAGACAGCACTAATTGCGGACCAAGGCACATTTACTACTTCTTTTTCCTCCTAAGCATTTTTGGTATGAGCGTCTAAACTGCGGGAATGGGGAACAAAATAACCATGCCACGCTTACTAATGTTCCTTCAAACAAGGATAATATGCATCATTCATCACATACACTTTTGTAGATGCAAAAAGAACAAACTAATAGGAGATAGGACTGAGGAAGTTCACAAGTAATCATTCATGATAATTTGTCTCCACAACAAACAATTTGTGACCCTGTTGAAGGGAGTTCACAAGTTACGTTTTAAACTTTGACAGGTGAGACCACACCATCAGCAAAGAATCAACTCAACAGCGCCCAGAGCTCATAGAGGGAGGTGGCAAGAATGTTGGCAGACTAATGATCGTGGTATTCTTTTGCATTACACACTTTCATGTTTTCATAAAAGTTTTTGAAAAACATGATAAATTAACTAAGTCTTATATTTAGTTTTCAAATTTATGATTATATGCAAATCAAATGCCCAGCATGTTTTACTGCATCATGTTTTTATTTTCTATTCTTTTTGACTGATGAGTTGTAATGAATCATGCAATTTTCTACTTCCCTTTGATAATAACCTGGGAAGAGGTGCATTGTTGTTTAATATGAGAAATACACACTACCTCAAATGATAGTTGAGTACGGGCAATTATAGCATCTATCACCATTTCCTTGAAATAGAACCACAGTTACGGTTCAATTTGTAGATGCTCATTGGAATGTGAAGAGCTGTCAGTAGGTATGCACACTATATAAAAGACATTTCTTTTAATATTAATATTTAGACTGCTAAAACAAGAGTGCAAGCTACTCACGACCACATTACGTTATCCCAGTTTCGAACTTATAAAAGAGGAGTACCTACCTGTCAAGAACATCTTGCCGCTGCATCGTGGAGAGCAAACCACGTGCACGCATCAGCAAAAGAGCTGTGTCCTTGATATTCACCTTCAGCCTTCGGAGAACACTTGTTGATTCATCTGCATAATTTAATAAATTAGTTTGCATGATTCAATTTGACTATGACTGATCCTAAAAGTGCAGGCAAATAAGAAAATGTTTTAATTCAATGCACCATGAAGTACATGAAACATGCTATAGTTTTTCCATAACAGAAGAACATCCTATAATATATAGCAAATAACAAAGAGAATAATGTCAAACCTCTCAAAACATATAAACATGCAGGAACAACCACATGTGTACAACCAAAACAGCTCCATTTTTGCCCCAGTCCAACCCATCACATAATGTACAAGAGAAATTTTTAAGAAAACCAACAAAGAAGCTCAATCACTCTGGAACGATAAAAACTGTGAATAAGATACTGGTTTTAATCAGAATGCATACCGAATGTTGCCAAGGTACTTGCACTCTTTCCACTTCCTGTAACAATTTATATCAATTAGATCAAGTTTTAACAAGCTAACAATTGAACAAGGGGGACATACTAACCTGAACCATCATCTGGCGAGAGACCGTCGGAGCTCTCGGTGATACTTTCAGCAGCAGAATGTCACCCAGCCTTCGTCTACACGTAAAGAAATCAAATTATACAACAAAACTAGATGTTTCTTGGACTACATAATGTAGAGGCCAGATTGATCGTTCATTACGTGCAATGCAAAGAGAACTTGGAGTCTGAGGGTGAGATCTAAAAGGATGACCCAGCTGCAGTAGTGAAATGCATTAACACAACAACTCTTAATTGCTAGCTCCCTCCTTTCCAAGTCATTTAGTTTATCCTACATCAGAACTTCTCTAACTTTGATCAAGGATCACGCTTCCAAATAAATAGTACTATCAATACATATTTCATGACAAATTATGTGAAACTACATTGTAGATGTTCCTAGCATTTTTCTACAAACTGGGTCAAAGTTAGAGAAGTCTGACTTAGGACTAAAACAAATTGCATAAGTTGGAATGGAAAGGAATGATCCTGCTATTCTTGGCTTTTACTATAGAAAACTGGAATTCAAGCAGGTGGTAGCCTTTATCTCAGTTCTTCAAATTTTTAAGTGACTCAGCTTGAAGGGATACCCAAGGACTCGACTTCAAATTATAAAACTCCTTAAATATCCCGCACATTGTCTTCAAAGAGATGAACTCGCAGAAATCAATCCTACTCGAGATTACGCCTACGATTGCTGACTCTTCTCTCACCCCTAGAAGAAGCTCCTCTAGAGAGAAGACAATTAGAAACTCAGATAGCTTTTAGTTATAGCGGCACCTCAGAATGCTCTCAAAAGTAGCAAGGATGCCTACAGGTAGTTTTCTTGCCGTAGATTTTGCAAGAGAAATTTCAAAAAGAGATAAAGCAGAGCCTCAGTTTCAATAGGTGGCTTCTGAACTTATAAAGGGAGTACATAAACAACTCACAACAAGAGATGCTACATAGTTATAGCGGCATCAGGTTCTTAACCTGAGTTCTTTATTATGTGGCATAATCTTTCATAATTAAACATCACTTGGCATAGGTGAGCTCTCTAAATAAGCACATGTTTTTCGGTCAGACAGCAAAAATCACCTGGATTGAGGGCAAAAACCACACCTCCTCCTCGTGAGCAGCACTCTAATGTTCTCTTTCGCTTGTAAGTTAGCATCTCGTAAGCTAGAACGTAGCCTGCAAACACAAACAATGTGTATAAGGAGGCTAAGAGCGTAACAAAAGAAAAGAACTCCAAGACTATGATTACTTCTGAATTGTCTTCATCCTACATGAGCTCTACAGGTTGCTTGCCCAGACTGCACTTCATCTAAAAGTGGGTAGCTGCTGTGAGCTAGAAGATCAAGCCGGAACTGCAGTGACTTGAGAGCAAACTGCAAGAGCTATCCTGTGCAGAACCATTCAACCTTGGAAGAGAAAGTTAGTTTCCTCTGCTCATTTCCCTGTTTTTCCACATGATTCAATTGCAGCAATGCTCTCCTCAGTTGTGTGAAACTTACCGCTTGGCTCCATTCCTGGTCTTCAAGATCTTCAACAGCTTGTGTGACTTCATCCATTCTAATATCTGAAATGGATCAAAAATTAGCAGGCTTATTATGCTGGCATGCAAGAGACACACATGACAACTGCACATAGAATCTAGCTTTGATGCATGAATAAATGAGCAACTCCAGAAAAACTAAGTTCGCCAGAGAATAGCCTCCTCACAAAAGAGGAGTGCTGTCCTTTCCGAGATTACATCTACTGCATCTGCTTCCTAGTGCAGATTTACAGTAAAGAAAGATCAACAGCACATGACAGATAAATTACTTCCAGTCATAAAGAAACACTAGGCACCATGGCTGATGGAAAGATTGGTACAAACTAAAAATTTGTGATCCCAAGATCACAGAATAAGAAGTACACATGATAGATCATAGATCTTAAAGTCAAGGGAACAGACATTGAACTCATTCTAACAAGCAAGATTTAAATTTGCAGCTATTAATTTATGATACATGACAACCAATGTCAAAGTAGTTAATCGCCCTGGTATATGTTAACTGACTTGATATAGACAAATCCTTGTCGCTCATCACAGGCATGACAGGAGAGGCCAAAAGCTGACTATGGGGCAACAGCATAGATGCTTCAGCACACGAGGGTAGTTTGTGCTCTAGAACTGTTTACATGTTTATAAGTTACATGTGCTCTATTTTGAAAATTATATACAATTATTTTGTTGCAGCCATTTGCAGGGATCAGCTATAGATGATACTACTCAGAATTAGCAGTGGCATACTATTAGTACAAGCCATCAATTGACACAAGATTGTCATCAACGTTGACTGTGTTTATACTAAAAATAATCATTATTATTAAAGAATCCATCCGTGATAACATCATGTAGAATTTGGGATAGCAAAGAGATGTAGATGAAACAGAGAACAGCAATACATATGAAAGGAAGGTGATATATTATTACTAGAATAGCATAGACTTCGATAGGCAATGTTGATGACAATAATCAGAATGTTTACTGGCCCATGACAACTGTTGACACAGTATCTAGTTCTGCACTTTGCAACTACATTACAGAACTCTGAGAACTGATGATACAGCTGAGCTAATCACTCTAGCTCAATGTAGGATTGAATACGCACTCAACTGTATTGTTTCCATAGATCTGCCTACAACAAAATTATATGCT